>NIVC01004069.1:17500-61834 GCA_002269645.1 Macrostomum lignano | reverse complement strand
CCCTATCCTCTCTCTATCCGCCGCCCTATCCTCTTCTCCCCTCCCCGCCCCTATCCTCTCCCTCTCCCGCCCCTTATCTTCCCTCTCTCCGCCCCTATCCTCTCCTCTCCGCCCCTTATCCTCTCCCCTCCCCGCCCTTATCCTCTTCCCTCCGCCCCTATCCTCTCCCTCTCCGCCCCCTATCCCTCCTCCGCCCCCTATCCTCTCTCTATCCGCCGCCTCCTTTCCCTCTCCGCCCTCTATCCCCTCTCCGCCCCTATCCTCTCCCTCTCCGCCCCCTATCCCCTCCTCCGCCCCTATCCTCTCTCTATCCGCCCCTATCCTCTCCCTCTCCGCCCCTATCTCTCCCTCTCCGCCCCTATCCACTCCCTCTCCGCCCCTATCTCTTCCTCTCCGCCCTCTATCCTCTCCCTCTCCGCCCCTTATCCTCTCCCTCTCCGCCCTCTATCCTCTTCCTCTCCGCCCCCTATCCTCTCCCTCTCCGCCCCCTTATCCACTCCCTCTCCGCCCCTATCATCCCTCCTCTCCGCCCTCTATCCTCTCCCTCTCCGCCCCTATTCCTCCCTCTCCGCCCCTTATCCTCTCCCTCTCCGCCCTCTATCCTCTCCTCTCTACGCCCCATATCCTCTCCCTCTCCGCCCCTATCCTTTTCCTCTCCGCCCCTATCCTTTCTCTCTCTCCGCCCCTATCCTTTCCCTCTCCGCCCCTTATCCTCTCCCTCTCCGCCCCATATCCTCTCCCTCTCCGCCCCCTATCCTTTCCCTCTCCGCCCCTTATCCTCTCCCTCTCCGCCCCATATCCTCTCCCTCTCCGCCCTATCCTTTCCCTCTCCGCCCTTATCCTCTCCCCTCTCCGCCCCATATCCTCTCCCTCTCCGCCCTCTATCCTCTCCCTCCCCTTCCTAAAAAACTCACAAAGCACAATAAAACACAGAAAAACTCACCAAGTAGTTGGCAAAAACATTTTTCCGCCAAGAAAAATGGAACCAGACAATAGAATATACCAGCAAGTGATTCGACTGCCATTGCTAAAAATAGAAATCAAAATTTTCGCATAACTACTGGTTTAACGAGTAATAAGTAGCATAGCTAGATAAACTGCATACTTTAGCTTACCTGTAGATAACAGTATTTGGCACCGGGTATTCTTCGTGTCTAATAATCCAAGCGATTGACTTTAACAAATTCTCTCTGTAGTGCTTCAATTCGTCAATGCTGCGCAGAAATGCAAACAGATAGTCGTGCTCCTGCGAACATTTTTACATGAAAAATCATTAATTAAGCATTTCAGACCAGTAGTCTACTTATAAGTAGAAATAGAAGCATTTCACTTTTTAATTAATTCGTGTGCATTGCATTTAAACTGTACAATCTCTAAAGCGATGACTTACAATGTAATCATGATGTTAAAAATGTAAACAAATCATACGCTAATGCAGAATCTGTTTCCAATTTCTAAGGCTCTGTTTACTGATATGCCAAACCCCAAATTTAGAAATTGAAATCTACCACACAAAGCTTAGTGACTAAGAATTCTATTAATATTCGAAGCAGTGAACGCACAGATAATTATAGATATTTAATGTACCTGCTTATTCCGGTGCAAAAATGTAACAAAAACTCTACATAACTCAAAATTTATGCACTCACTTGTTCAACAGATCCTACGTTAGGAGAATAGGCTAGAATATGGTAGAGGGGCGGAGAGACAATAGGCTAGAATATGGTAGAGGGGCGGAGAGACAATAGGGTAGAATATGGTAGAGGGGGCGGAAAGACAATAGGGTAGAATATGGTAGAGGGGGCGGAAAGACAATAGGGTAGAATATGATAGAGGGGGCGGAAAGACAATAGGGTAGAATATGGTAGAAAAGGCGGAAAGACAATAGGCTAGAATATGGTAGAGGGGGCGGAAAGACAATAGGGTAGAATATGGTGGAGGGGGCGGTAAGACAATAGGGTAGACTATGGTAGAGGGGGCGGTAAGACAATAGGGTAGACTATGGTAGAAGGGGCGGAAAGACAATAGGGTAGAATATGGTAGAGGGGCGGAAAGACAATAGGGTAGAATATGGTAGAGGGGCGGAAAGACCCTTAGAATATGGTAGAGGGGCGGAAAGACAATAGGTTAGATGTGGTAGAGGGCGGAATGGAATAGGGTGGATATGGTAGGGGTGGAAGGGAATAGGGTAGATATGGTAGGGGTGGAAGGGAATAGGGTAGATATGGTAGGGTGGAAGGGAATAGGGTAGATATGGTAGGGGGTGGAAGGGAATAGGGTAGATATGGTAGAGGCGGAAAGAGAATAGGGTAGAAAGGCAGTAGATTTGGTAGGTAGGGGCGGGAGAGAAGGACAGAACAAATGACACAAAAATGACACACCAGAGCTACAATAAAATACTGATACATTCTAACTGCTAAAAATGCATATTTCTTATCAATTATTTTAAGCAATTAGTTCACAGCGACATAGCATAAGACACTGGGCTATGCTAATGTCTAAAAATAAACTCATACTTTGAGCCAATGGTTGTTATCTACGCAGTAAATTAATATCTCGACCATATCTTCGTAAATCAAAAGTACAAATGGTACACATGCATAACCAATTACCTCGTCAGTTCTCTCATGACTTGGAATACGCAGAATCTTAATTAGGTCGTTATAATCGTTGTTAAACATGGAAGCTGGCTGTTTGAACAGGCACACAGAATCAGCAAAAATAAGTCAATAAAGCTTCAGCTGCAGTGCATTGAACTCAAAATAATGAGTGATTTGGCAGCTCAATTTTCTCAGTTGGAAAAGTTTTTTTCCAAATTGCCTGAGCTAAAGGTTGACAATTTTGTATGATGGCCAAGTTGTGTAGCAGATTCACGGGCAGAAATGGTGGATAAACAAGTTTTACAAATAATCAGAAGCAGAACCTCTAATATACAGTTTAGAAGATGGTTACATTAAAAAACTATTTTCTTATTGGATATTTAAATCTTATACATGTACATGTATAATTTGGATCACAATGGGCTTAAATCACATCTACAAAAGACATTGAAAAATGGACATTTAAGTTAAAGGTTGGTCTTTGGCTAAAAATTAAAAGTAAGAGAAAGAAGTCTATTGGCTTTGTCAAACTTTCAGCTTTGCACAATTTATAAGTATATCTAATATGCTAAAAAAATTTCATCTATCTAGGTATATGATAAATTTAAGAAAAAAAATAACATTTGCATTTCTATTTTGAAAATTATTAAATAATATTATTTTTACTTCATTGAATATTGATTTTAGTTTAAATTAACCTAAATTAAAGTTTAAATAATGGAAATATTAATGTCACTAAAATGTCATATAGCTTATAAAATATGTAGAAATTACATAGTTTACATAAAAATGCAATTTAAATTTATAAACAATTATAAGTTTTATCATTAAGTTTCCAAAAAAGATTTCAATGTGTGCCATAGTTATAAATCAAGATATCATAAACCTTTTGACCAAAAACAACAGTGAAAAAAATATATAATTAATTTTCAAGTCTTTTTCCTTGATTGAGATTTCTATTATCACTCACAATAAACTAAATGTCTAAGGTTTGTCTGACTAATATTTCAGTCTATAGCCTGAACGCCTAAACCAATTTTTAAAAACTTGCTTTATTCAAATGGAAATTCTTGTGGATTATGTGGAAATAATTGCATTGAAAAATTTGAATGGGAAGATGGTAAAATATTTGAAAGAGTTTTTCCAATGCTTTTAATGGAGGCTAGAAATGGTCAAAATCTTATTAACTGAATAATTCTAATTGAGATTGTGCCACAACTTTTCTCTTTATAATGTTAGCCTCAATACTGGCTGCAATAAAGCTCAATAGTAAACATTGTGCTACTACTTTCCACCTATGACTTATCAATGTAGAATTTTGGCATAATATTCTACATTGAATAGCTATAGCAATTTTTTATAAAACTTACCTGGATTCACCTGGAAAAGGCTACAAAGATTGCACCCCCTAACATTATGTATATCAATATTGCTATTGGATTGGGAACAAAGTATACACCTAAAAATGAAGAAAACAAATATAAAAATGAACAAGACAGTTCAAAAGAATTGAAATAAAAAAGTTTTTTACTAAAAAGTTTTTTATATTTAAAAATATGATTTTTCTTTTTCTTTTACATAATCTTACTATTTTATTTACTTTTGTTATTTGTTTCTTTTTAAAATGTTTGTACCATTTTTGACTTGCTTTTTTCTACTTAATTTATTCAATTAATATTTAAATTAACAAATCATAGTTGTTATTGAAAAAAAATATACCATAAAAATCAAAGAAATTATCACAATAAAATAGTCATAACTTTTTTATTTCTAAATCAATTTTTACAAATGAGATGTCTATTTACTTGTACAAATTAGATCTACCTAAGAATAACAACAAAAACATGAAAATTGAACATTTTAAAATCTTACTAAGTCACTAGACTCTATAAATGCCATAGTTTGGAAGGCAACATGTATACTGGGATTTCCCGGTATACAGCAACAAGGGAACTTGCCATTTTTCAACATACATCAACATACATATTACATCCTAGCATATATGACTAATGACACAGTGGAAAATTTTGGCTTATATCTATGATATACCTATATATATGTTAGGATCAAATAAAATGACTTTATATAGAATAGACTATATGCAACACTATCATTATGGAACATAGAAAAAAAAACAAATTTAATTTTTTTTTTCATTTTTAGCAAAAAATATTTAACGTACTTCTTTTATAATTGTAGGCCTATTTTCTCGTTGCACATTAAAAAGTCCATAGTTTCTAGTTTTTAATTATGCAGGAATAATAGGTTCAAAAATGAAAAAAGTGTACAACTTCAGTGTACATAGTTGAAAACTTTTTAATACTGGCATACAAATGTGGTCCTATACTTTTTCCCCTACTAGACCCAGCATAGCCATAGGGCCTATACCTATACTAATACACAACACAATTCAAACTATGGTATAAATGATGAACTGATAAAACTTGAAAGCATGCCAATTGGCTAGAAAAAAACAAAAAGTCATAAAAAAGTCTTATCTTTTTTAAACTTGAGCTTTTTAGGCCAAATTGAAAATTACAATAAGTGTTAATGAAACTAAGCCTAATATTAGTAATAGATATTTATTCAAATTAGTGTTTAATCATTAGTCTCTTAAAATTAGTTTTTGTGCTAAAAATAGTTTGTAGATTTTTTTTCTAGAGTCAAAATAATTTAACAAACAAAACTATAGAATAGGCCCTAGTTATGCTACAAAATAAATACAAGTCTAATGGCAATGCATTGCACCTAGACCTATGTTGAATTAGAAAAGCCAACATTGATCCACATATTTTGGCTCTTTGTCAATTATGATTGATATCTACTAGATAACTGATGATTAAATAGGCCTATACTAGTACTATTCATTGATCTATCTATCTAGCTATAATTTATTAAATTGCAGTTATATAAATAATTACAATAGGCCCCTACTAGCCTGCACAGAGACTATACTCAGGCCCTGGGCAGCGCTCCGAATCGTCCATAGGCATAGGTCCTACCTAACGATGCTAATTAAGAAATGTTAAGTTAAAGCACAAATGACAAATATAGGTCTAACCATAGCCATCGGGCATCGGCTTGATTGATCTAACTAGATTTGTCTAGTACATGTAGAGTACGCGTGAAAGCAATTGAACCTAGTCAATTTATATTATTTGCCCAAATGCAAAAGAATTATTATTACTCGTATAGCAGTCGTAGATACGTTAGTAGGAATTAGGCATGGCGATGGCTGATGCCTGATGGTAAGGCTAGTTGCCGAAAGTTTCCTCGTTCGTTAATAAGTTTGCCACGGGAGAGTCAAGCAGACAGCTCACCGGGCCGCGCGTCAGCCGTTTTAAAATTGGCTCTTGCGCCTGTTTATTTAAAATAGTAAGTTGGGCCGAAAGTTTCCTGTGTTCGTTCCAAGGATCTAATTTATATTTCTACCGGCTCGACAGGTGATTTTGAAAATATTAATATGCTTTTAAGCGATTAAATCAAAGACACTTCGCAACTATAATAGTTCTTACGTTTTTAACGTTAAAAGTCATTTTATTTTTCACTTACATGCTTTATTACTACTATTCATTGCAAAACTTACGAGCAAATTTTACTTTGAAATGTGGGCATGTATGCTTAAGAATGTGTGCTTAAGAACTTTTAGGCACACAATGAAAATTTTACGCGTGCTGAAAAGTAATCCGTCTAATCTTAGTTTACAATTTAACAAACTTAGGTGTAGATGATTTTAATAAAGAAAAACTTGGTTCTTTCGTAATTAACTTGCATCAATGACATTTTGCCAGAAACTTTAATGATTCGAAGATGATTTTATTTTTCTATAAACTACAATTCATGAGTTTCATTCAATTTTTAAGAAGAGCTTCCATAAATGACATGCACTTTCAATACCATCATTGGTTTACATTACATTGTATTGCATTACCTTACATCACATCACATTAATCACATAACTATACATGTTTTACAAGTAACTGTACTCGATCGTACATGTAACTCTCTAAAAGTCAGCTAATATATGCTTAAAGAGTATATGACGCGTATAAAACATGTACACTGAACAACAACAAAAACAACAACAACAACAACAACAACAACAACAACAAAGTACTACGCGGCCCCCGTGCAAGGTCACAGTAATATTATAGTACATGTAGATCAGCAGGGCGCGTCAGGGATGTTCTAGTGAATTCGTTGATCAGTTGTTCAGGCGCCTCGTGGTTCCTAGCTCACTCTGGTGTTGGTCCTTTTTGGTGCTCCTTGGAGTATTGCCGGCCGTTATCTGTGTTTCGGACCAATCGGAAGCTTCGAATTAACTAGCTATGGGATCCCTAGCGGTTCGGTTGTTGGCTCTGGGTCCGCTTTCGACCACTTGTATTTATAGGCAAACGGACCCCTCTCGAGGTCGTTCATCACATTTTCGTAAATGTCAAAGGGTCATGCTTTAATTGCTGTCAAGCTACATGACAGGGTAGAAGTTAAGCCACTAGTCTAGTGTAAGCGCGCGTGATTGGTTACCGTAGCTGGGTTATTTTTGGTTATCTTGATTGGTTCATCCGGGTGCATGCCGATTGATGAATCGCAGATGGGGTTTACACTTGACAATTGTAGGGCACGCGAAGGCGTATTCAGCATGCCAGTGAAGTAAAGGCAGGCTAGGCCTACGAGCTAAGGTCTGCGATGCTTCACGCCTGCCCCTACCTATCCGCAGGTCAAGGCTGGCGGGAGGTCTGCACCCTCTATTTGCTTCTGGCAGCCGCAGACTCCCCCACGCTGTTTCACAAGTCGACCCAGGGGTACCCGTCCCCGCGTGTGTTCAAGGCAGACCCTAGGGCTGCTGGACAGACTGGGCTCCGGCGCTGGCGACCCATCCAGTGGCTTTGGCCGAATTTGGGTATGCTCGCCAGCCTGCAGGCCGTGCTGCTGCTTGAAGCTAATATATGCTTAATGCCTAAGGCCCTCTAATGCCGAAGGTGTTTGACCGTGCCGATGGGCTGGAAGGCCGGGAGTAGTCCGGTCGCTAGCGGTCCCCTTTTTCAAACCGGCTGGCTTGAGGTGTCGGCCAGTCGGGTACTCAACTCGCGTAACGAGTAGCCCTCCCCGCTTTTCAGCTATGACCACTAACGCCACCATCCCAAACGATCGAAACTGACCCGGTCGCCTCTGGCCCACCGGGATCAGCCGCTCCGGTAGCTACCACTGGTAGCACCAAGGCCCAACCTGGTCCAACTGGGCCAGCTAACGCTGCCGCCGAGCACCCTGGCCGCCAGTCTAGCCGACCGCGCACGGCCGAGTACCGACGGCAGCGAAACATTCGCCGCAACCGTAAGCGGCAGAAGAAGCGGGCTGCTGCTGCGCCCGCGGAGGGCGGGCAAGCCGCGGTGAGGCCTTCGGGAGCCACCGCAGCGGGGAGGCCCTCTGGGGAGTCCAGTGGCGCGGCTGGGCCGTCAGGAACCGCCGTGTCCTCGGACTCTCAGGGGGAAACCCTGCCGGCCTACCGCTCTCCAAGGACAAGGCGGCCCCGCTCAAGACCTCCGAGTCCTACGCCTCCAAGGTCAAGCAGCCGCTGCAACCCGCCGTGATGATCCTCGGCGGGGACTTCGACCTGACGCCCGAGCAGCTCGACGTCGCGTGGCGTACCATCGACGAGGGCTTGCTCAACCTAACCCTGAAGGGCGTCTTCGTGGATATCGTCAAGTCCACCAAGGCGAACGGGTGCATCCTACTGTGGTGCAAATTCAAGGAAAGCACCCAGACCCTGCGGGATCAGCTGCCCAAGTTCGACTGGCACAGCGATCTGGGCCAGTCGACCTTCGCCCTGGAGAGCGAGCGGCCGAAGACCATCCGCCATCGGATTTGGGTCCCGGCCGACAGTGCGATCAAGTCCGGGGAGCAGCTGCGGCAGCTCCTGCTCAAGCGGCACCCGGATCTTGACGCCAGTGGTCTTGTGTACCACAGCACGGTCCGCAAGGGCACGATCGGGGCCACCGTCATCCTCGGCCTGACGGAGGGATGGGCCAAGCGGCTACCACACGGCACAAACCTCCACGTCAGCTTGGTCTCCATCAACTGACCATCCTCCACTGTGAGGAGGGCAAGGTGGAGACCAAGAACGACGGGAAGCGCGCCGCTCCCGGAGCTGGGGCTCAGGCTCCGCCGGCCAAGCGGCAGCAGCAACCCGATCCCGAGCCTAACAAGGCTATTCGCGCTGCTGAGTCCGCCTCGCGCGGACGTAGACCCGCCCGCAGTAACCGGCGGTCCGGGCTAATCCAGCGCGCACTTGACGAAGCTCAGTCTCTGAGACTTCACCTCGAGCAGACTCGTGCTGCTCGCAAAAACACTGAAAGCCAGCCGAGGGAACTGGACGACGGCATGGTTCAGCCTTCCAACTGGTGGGATTACCACCAGCAGGACGCTGCCGGCCGAGCTCAGACTCCCGACGGCGGGGCGGCGCAAGGCGAAGGCAGCAGCCGTACCCCAGTCGCTGGGGGGAGGGCGGTGTAGCGCGGCTAGGTGACTCACCTGCCGTGGGCGCCGTGTCCGCCTCCGCGGCGGCTGGGGAGGCGGCTGGGCCTGAGCCCAAGGACCACTAGAAGTTACTTCTAGTGGTCCTTGCCTGAGCCAATGGAAATTGGCGACTCAACTCTCACCGATGAGGCTGAGAATGAGTTGCTTTTCTCCTCCCCTGGACAGTAGACATGACCGTCTCCCAGGGCATCCACTGCTTGCAGGTCAACCTGCAGCACGGCATTGCTGCTTCGGTCAACCTCTTGAAGCACACTGACCAATACGCGCCAGGGATTATCCTTATCCAGGAACCTTGGACGCTAAGGGGCAGCCCCCAACATGTCCCCACCGGCTACCAGTGTTTAACCGCTGGCACCCGGGAGGGAAACATGACACCAAGATCCTGCATCATGGTGTCCAATTCTATTAACGCATGGCTCAGATCGGACCTGTCCACCAGGGACATCTGCGTCATCCAATCTGAAGACATACTCCCTGGGAGTGGGAGTGCTACCCTCATCGCCTCCGTTTACCTACCGGGTGACGGCGAGATGATCCCAGGGGAGCTTGTCACACTGGTCGAGCTCTGCTCCACCAGAAATTATGAGCTGCTTGTGGCAGGCGATATCAACGCCCACCATACCCACTGGGGCAGTTCTGATATTAACCAGAGAGGTGAAGACTTCCTGGCTTATATTGCTACTAAAACCCCTGAGTTCTGTAGCTCGGGTAGTACCCCTACCTTCAATAACGGACGCCGATCGGAGGTGCCGATCGTCAACTATCTAACTTGGTGCAGACCGGAGCAGCTCCAGTAAAGACAGGGAGTCCGCATCTCTGGCCGCTGGTTCGTCTTCTTCGTCGGAGTCTGAAGATGATTTTGACAATCGGGCGGGCAGTGACGTCGATGGCGGCTGCTCAGAAGGTGACTTTGACAACGATGATCAGAATCCGGGCGATGCTAGCTGCTCGGCTCGGACAGCTACTGCAGCGAATGCGAGAGAGAAGCCAGAGAGGCCGCCAGGAAGGCCGAAAAGAAGCCAGCGTGTGACAATAATCAAAGTAGTGAACGGTCAGTGAACTCAAAAGTCGATAAAACTAAATTAACCTTCGACACGACGCCGGTCACAACGAAAGCTGCGGCGGGGAAGAACCCAGCGCCATCGACAACGGCAAGTGAAGGTATGTGTAATATTATAGCAGAATTAGTTAGAAATATTTAGGCAGTTGTTAAATTGACGATACAGAAGTGTTTCGCCACTTTGCGGCATTTTTTCATAAAATAGCAGCCTAAAAACATTATTACAGTATGAGCTTTCTTTCATGATTCATTATTTTTTGTTATCAACAGCCCTATTCCAGGGGAGCTTATGTCTCGAAGACTGCTGGGTCCTAGGGGGATAAAATATGCATTTTGCGGGGATCAAAATACCTTTTTCTTCGCCCCCTGTTTCATCTTGGGGCTGTTTTTTTTCGGCTTAGCTGCGATGGAAGCATTTGAAGCTCGGATCTTGGCCACCGATGTCTTGGCCAGCGAAACTGGCGCAATCTCCAGCCCAGATCCGGCGTCTTATTCTTCGCACGCTTGACAGGCTGCGGTTAGTGGAGAGGCTCTTTGTAAGGGCGAGTCGCCTTAGGCCTCTCAGCGCCTTAGGGAGATATTTCCTTCCTGCTCGGTTCGGGCAATCATCGGGGAATTATCTATGAAAAAGTGCCACTTGCTAATACGAATGAAACGAAAAGGAAAAGTGATGAAGAGAAGTGTTAAGGAAAGGATAAACTTCAGTGAGGGCGCTCTAAGGGGCATTGAATAGGCGGTGCAAATAAGTGAGAATGGAAGGAGATTTTAGAATGAAGACGAGCCAAATTGATAATACTGCTAGATGGCTACTTAAGTCTTTAGCATTTACCATTTTCAGTAAATGAATTGTTTTTTCATAAAGTTTTCTTTTATGAACGCGATATTTTTTGCACCAGTATAGCAACACTGTGATTTGTAAATTATAGAAAAAGGAAAAAACTTGGTAAAATTTTCACAGTAAACCAGAAACGGAATAAATTCATAAAATACCTGAATACCAATAGACGAAATATAGTTATGAATTGTCGTATATGATTTGGCGTCTATATGTTGAACGTACATGTATTTTGTTTTGTTTAAAAAATGGCCTAATGAGGTTTACTAAACGATTTTCAATTTTATCTTTAGCAGAAGCCGTTGAAGACAGTCCTTCTCTAGATCAAATCCCAGACCTCGGACCAACCACCGCGATGCTCCTGCAACAGCTGGACATCAAAGAGGCCGCCGCTGCAGCCGCCGCCGCTGCGATGCGCGATAGAGACCAGGAGCGAGAGGCGCTGATTTGAATTTGTGCTCAAAATCATTTTGTTATTCCGGAGTGAATTTATAACTTCTATTTACGGAAATGCTTTTCTCACATTATTTATTCATCTTATTTCATTTGCGTGTATAAATGGGTCTATGAAATTTGCTAGCAGGAAATCTGCTAGCCGAAGTTTGCTAGCGTGAAATTTGCTTGCCGAAATGTGCTAGCCGAAATCTGCTAGCCGAAATTTGTGCTAGCCGAAGTTTGCTAGCCGAAATCCGCTAGCCGAAATCTGCTAGCGATAATCTAACCAAAACCGGCGAACAGCAATTTACGAAGTTGTAATTTGCTAGAGACATTTTTTCTTGTCCAATTTCGCAAGAAACTTTGCAGGACTTATCATGCAGGACAAATAAATTTTCGTTTTTCGCTCTACTGACGCTCTAAGGCCGTAGTTCAGGTAGCTCAGGCAGCTGTAGTTCAGGTAGTGAAATTTAAACTTATCTATACACACAACTTTCAGTCTTAATGGCTGGTAATGGCAGTATATGGTATATAAGTTATATATTTACTCGTACGAATCAAAGCAGCTCAAATCGGAATCAAAACACAGCAAATAACATGCAACAGCTACGATAGCAAGGCAGCTAGCAAAATACTTGCTAGCAAAATTCCTGCTAGCAGATTTCGGCAAGCGGATTTCGGCTAGCAAACTTCGGCTAGCGCATGCAATGGCGGGTACAGCACGCCTGTGTAGCATGAGATAGACTAGGCCTACGAGCTAAGGTCTGCGATCCTACACACCTGCACCCCCTCTATTCTGGTGCAGGAATGGCAGGAGAACTCTCTCCAAGCTGACTCGCAAGCCGACCCAGGGGTTCGCGCCCCGCATGTGTTCAAGGCAGCCCTAGAGCTGCTGGACTGACTGGGCTCCGGCGGCGGCAACCCATCCGTGGCCTTTTGGCCAAGTTGGGTACGGGCTCCGCCCGGAAGTGAACCTGTGCGTATCAGGTACCTCTGGCCACGGCTCTGAGGAACAGGTACCACCCTCTGACCTTAACAGGGTATGCGGCCAGTCCACAGGCTCCGGAGGCAGTCCTCCTGCTTCCCTCAAGGGCCCAGTGTAGTACCGTGCTGATGGTCCTTTGGTTCGGCCTCTGGTTTCTCCAAGCCGGGCTCTTAGCCGGGGAGTTTCTCGGTTGTTAGCGGTCGGGCCGGTACGGGCTTAAGCCACCCCCCGGTCGCTACCTCTTGGCCTGGTTGTTGGGTTTGGGGTTACGGCCCAGCGGCTTCTCACCTCTAGTCCCCACTCGCCTTTCAGCGACTCATGGAGTATTCATTCACACCTAACACTTCCGGGGCTGCTGGAGCACCAACCGAGGTTGGCACCGCGGCTCAGCCGGACATTCGCAACACCGGAACCCCCGGTGCCTCTCAATCTGCCGCTGCCGCCGCTCAGGATAATACCGGAGTGGCTGGACAAGACAGCGGACCTCAGATTTCGAAAAAGAAGACCCGTAGCATTGCTCGCTACAAAGCCTTTCTCCAGCGCAAAGCAGAGGAACGGAGGAATGCGAAAGCCGCCCCTCCGGCCACCTCTGAGGAGGGTGCCGGTAACTCTGCGAACCCCGCGGAGGAGCCGACATCCGACAAGGGGGTGGACCCGCGCGCCGGTCTGATGCGTCAGGTGCCGCCGAAGCTCCTGGTGCGGCTGGCCCCTCCCGTGACCGGACCTCTGCCCGTGTGGAAGCTCCCACGGCTGTGGAGGGATCCAAAGCGGGGGGCGCTGGCCAAACCACAAAGCCGAAGCGAACCTACGCGGCTATGGCCAAGAGGTAGCCGGCCCTGGTTATCCAAGGCCAGGAGACGCCTCTTACGGCCGAACAGCTCGACCTTATCTGGCGCAGGTTGGACTCCCACCTGGTCAAGATGGCCTTGAGCGGCACTATCATTCGAGTCCAAAAGACGAAAGTCGAGGACCAAGCCCTCTATATCCAGCCCGCTGACAGCCAGTCAGGACAGCAGCTCCTCGAGCTGCTGAAAACCTTCGACTGGGGTACGGAGCTGGAGAACCTGTTCATCTACAGGGAGGACGAGCGACCCCGGACACACCGGCACCGTGCCTGGATTCCGGCTCGCAGCTGCATCACCAAGGCCGACGAGCTGCGTCACCTGCTAGTGGCTTCCAACCCGGAGCTACCGGCCAATGGTGTCGTAGTTCACGAGACCATCTCCAAGCCGGGCCGAGACGGGTTCACGGCTATTCTTGGACTGTCGGATAGCTGGATGCTCCGCTACCCGGACATGTCCATTATCTCTGTCGGGCTGTTGCAGATTCAGCTCTTTAGCTTCGAGTCTGACGCCACCCGCCCACCGCCCCCGGAGAAGCGTAAGCGGGCAGTCGGGGGCTCTGCCGGGCGGAAACGCCCAGGAAAAGAAGCTCCCGGCCGTCACGACCCCTCCGAGGACGTGGACCCTGTCAGAGGGAAAGCCGCGAAAGCTGCAGCAACAGGCGGACGTGGAAAGGGCCGGAAACCCGCCCGGAACACTATCCGCTCTGGTCTAACTCAGCGCGCGAAGCAGCTGCTCGACACCGCCAAGGCCCCCAACCGCAGCCACCCCCAGCCCAGTGTCACCACTGTGGCTCCCCCGGAAAACCGGGCCGAGAGCGAGAATGCCGCCCAGGTAGCGACATCGCCCTCGACCATGGAATCATGGAGGAGCCCATGGAGCTGGAGCCTGAAGCTATCGGCGAGGCAGAAGAGGCAGCTCTCCTGCACAACTCGCCTTGAGCCGGCAGGAAGCTGCGCGGACCACTCGTGGAATCCCCGGAGTGGACATCCTGCAGCTAAACCTGCACCACTGCATCGCGGCCTCGACCAACCTGATGCGGGTGGAAAACTTTGCGAAACCGGGCATCATCCTACTCCAGGAGCCACGGACAAAGAAAGGTAAGATTCTGTATATTCCTGCTGGTTTTAACTGTTTTCAAGACCCCCAAAACCCCAGAGCAGCCATTTTCGTATCTACCCACCTCAAAGCTTGGCACAGACCGGACCTCTCTGACAGAGACCTCTGATTCATTCAGTCCAACCACATTATCACCAACCGCACGGTCATAATCGCCTCGATTTATATCCCTGGCGATGGCCCCGCGGTTTCACCCAACCTCACCTCCCTCGTGGACTACTGCTCTAACCGTAGGTTCGAGCTGCTGGTGGCGGGCGACATTAACGCTCACCACACCCACTGGGGCAGTAATTCTTCCAATAGCAGAGGCGAGGAACTCCTTGCTTACATCTGCACCACCAACACTGAGTTTTGCAACATTGGTGGAACCCCCACCTTTGACAACGGGCGATGGACGGAGGCCCTCGACGTTACCCTCGTCTCCCATGGCCTGGCTCCTTTAGTCAAGGACTGGGAAGTTTGGGACGAAGAGGAGTCTCTGTCTGACCATCGCTTCGTTCGTTTTCGATTGCAATCCTCTTGCCCCAAGCCTCACATTCTGTGGAAAAGGAACGTCCGGAACACTGATTGGACGTCTTTCACGGAAACCCTGAAATGCCAGACAGATCAGCTGACTACCGTCGCTCCAACCACCTGTCAGGAAGTGGATGACCTTGCAGACTTGCTCAGCAAGACCGTCCTGACAGCCCATGAGGCTTCCTGTCCTCTTAAAGCCTACAAAGGCAAAAAATCCGCCCCCTGGTGGCACCCGGCGCTCGGATCCCTCCGGCGCAAGGCAAAGTGCCTCCAACGGAAAGCTCACAAGAGCAAGGACCCAGCTGACCTGGCCGCCTATCAGGACGCGATTCGGGACTTTCAGTGTGAAACCAGGAAAGCCAAGTCCGACAAGTGGCGCCAATACTGCGCGGAGTTAGAAGGCACCCGCCCTACTTCGCGCGTAGTTAAGGCTCTCACCCTCGACAAAATGTCAAAGCTCTCAGTTATTAAAAGACCGGACGGCCGGCTCACTGAGAACCCTGGGGAATCGCTGGACATTATGCTCACCAGCTCTTTCCCACGTGCCGCACCGCAGCTAGGCCCACCGGACCACTCTCCGGGCGGACAGATCCTGGCTTCGACTATCATTACTAGAGAGAGGACGGCTCGCGCCGCAAAATCCTTCTCTCCTTTCAAGTCCCCGGGTCCTGATAACATTTATCCTGCCTTCCTTCATGAGGCATTTAAAAATTACAGGTTTCTCGGCCTCCTCTGCAACCTCTTCAAGACCAGCATTACCCTCGGGTATGTGCCAAAAGCCTGGCAAGAGGCTACTAGTCTTCATACCCAAGCCAGGAAAGGGAGACTATCACTCCGCCAAAGCTTACCGCCCTATCAGTCTGACGTCCTTCTTCCTCAAACTGATGGAACGGCCGGTGCTCTGGCGCCTTCTCCTCGTTGAGCTGAGGAACTCCCCGCTCTCCCCTAATCAGCACGCCTTTCGTCCTGGACGTTCCATCGAAAGTGCGCTGCACGCCATTGTCGACAAGCTGGAGCGCGCCGTGCTTGGCAGTGGATACGCGCTGTCGCTTTTCCTCGACATTGATGGTGCTTTCAACAATGTGCTCTTTGAAGCCTTTAAGCGAGCCCTGGAATCCCGGGGCACGCACGAGCACCTCATTCGCTGGATCATGTACATGGTCTCCCATCGTACTGCCACCTCGCACCTCCTGGGACACTCACGCTCCGTGGAAGTCCAGAAGGGCGGACCGCAAGGTGGAGTCCTCAGCCCGATCCTCTGGAACTTAGTCATGGACGAGCTGCTTTGCAGCCCGCATCCGGACCCTGTTCAGAAGGTCGGCTACGCGGACAATGTTACCGCCACTGTGGCTGGACCATCGCCCGCGGTCCTCATGGACCTCCTTCAAGCCTTCATCCACCGTGCCGAGCGCTGGGCACATAGCTGCGGCCTCAGGTTCTCTTAGTCTAAAACCGTGGCTATCATGTTCACCAGCCGCCGAAACTGGAGGATCGAACCGCTCTCCCTCTATGGCAAACCTGTTGCCATGGAGAAACAAACTAGATGTCTGGGCGTCACCCTCGACCACAGGTTGAGCTGGACCCCGCACGTCCAAACGAAAGCCGCAAAGCTCTCGCGACTCTCGCGCAGATCCGCAGAGCTTTCGGTGCTACCTGGGGCCTCACCCCCCGCCGCCTCACCCCCCGCCGCCTCTGGTGGATTTACACTGCCATTGTTAGACCGGCCATCTCCTTTGCCGGCCTCATTTGGAACAGTGCCCTAGAGGTGAAAGGGGTTCTTGAGGTTTTAAATAGGGTGCAAGGCCGCGCTTGTCGAGCTATCATGAGCGCGGCTCCCTCTACGCCCTTCGCTGGCATGAACTCCTTCTTGGACATTCCCCCCCTCGACCTCTTTGTTAGATGGGAGGCAATGAAAACCACCCGTCGTCTGCTTGACGCGGGTGTCCAAATCCAGAAGCAGTTTGCCTTCAGAAAGCAGAACCTCCGGCCGCATGGCGACCTCAGCCTGCGAGACCTGGAAGCAGCGAGAGGCCTGCTGACCCTCTCGGACGGAATCCCGTCCACGCTCTGCCCCCCGCTCAAATTCAAAACCAGCATTCCACCACGCCATGAAGCGAGAGACAACTGGAAACCCCATGAAATCCACTGCTTCACTGACGGGTCCCAAATCAACTCCGCCTCTGGATACGGCTACTGCATCGTGTCTGGAGGGAGAACTGTGGCGACCTTCTCCCAACACACCGGCACCTGCTCCACCGTCTTCCAGAACGAAGTTCTCGCCATCCCGCGCGGCTGTCCCCTGTCCCTCCTCCGCCCTACGCAGGGCCCTGCTTGGACTTAACCGCAGGGACATCAGGGCGGTGACCATGGCCCTCTCGGGTCATGGCTGCTTTGCCAAGCATCGTTACCTCCAGGAGAAAATCCGCAGTGAGGAATGCCCTTTCTGCCTCTCCGGTGTCGAGAATGCGGAGCACTTCATCTGTGAATGCCCCGCCTTTACTCAGGACAGGCTCACCTACCTCGGCCCAAACCCGGACCTCTCCGACGTTTTCAGGCCCGAGAATCTCTGCCAGCTCGTCCGCTACCTAAGGGCTACTGGGCGAGCGAACATCCACCTCCTGGACTCTCCGGAGGGGGACCGCGCTGCGGACGCCGGCACCACCGGAACTCCCTGCGCGACACCGCAGCACTAGCTGCCCGTGGTCGCCAGGGGCTAGCGAAATGGGCGGCAACGCCTCCTCGCTGTTTACTTAGCTAGCAGTTAGCAGTAGCTCAGTCAACAGTAGCTCTTGAGCGATGCATCACGTGACAGAATCGAGGCCATAGATTGGTTGAGCTACTGCTAACTGCTAGCTGCTAAACTTCGTGAAATCGGCCCCTGCAGCTAAGTCAAGTAAGTCAAACTTCGGCTGGCAGATTTCCTGCTAGCAAATCTCGTACTCCCGTATAAATACGTACTATAACACGCATGCTTTATGCTAATATTTTAATGAAAATAAATTCAACGTGCAATCCGTACTTTGAAAAAAATTAATCATACTCTTCAGTGCGTTTTTAAAATAGGACTATCCTTTTCGTGAAAAAAATTCAAAACCTTCTGAAACCTACTGCGACTACTGCGACTGTATGAAAATATAAGGAAGTTTAAATGAAAAAGGAATTAAAACTAATATATTCACAGCACATTACTACTAGCATAGTAAGATATTTAGTAGCATTTACCGAGTGCAATAGTACGATTGTTTTTTAATCTTGTCAAGTACCCTGATACTCCATTCTTCAATTGAACTCTCAGCCTGACTGTACCCTAAACCAAAGGAAAATGGCATATGGCGCTTTGTATTTTATTGTCGGTAATTAACAAGCTAAACTACAAAGGGCAATGCTTCGAGAGAGGTTTATTAATTCCCTACTGTATAGATACGAGCTTACACAACACAAGCTTAGGCAAGCTTACACAAGGGCTAAACTCTAAAGACAAAAGTCGGTTTTTTTCTGGAACCTGTACCCGAGAAGATTGTGGCTAGTTTCCTATGCAAAGAAATTTATGACATTAATTGGTTTACTATTAGGCTATAAATTATGATTAGTTAAGTCAACAGCACTATTTAAAATGTAGCGCTGGTCATATAGCCACGCACTGGATTGCAGAACTAAGATATCTATTTATTCCATTAGTTGGGCACGGGTGATTTTCTAGTCAGCAAAGATGTTAATTTCAAAGCTTTGCTATCTGAAAGTCCTGCTAGCGCTTGTAGCCCTGGGACCGATGACTGTTGCCGATGCGACTCCAAAGAACGATGCACCGCGGATCTACATCGACACCTACTGCATGAAGCTGGCCGGCGTCAACTCTCTAGTGTGCGTGGTCAACTCGCTTTTCGGCTGTGCGGCATCATCCAGCGGCGACTACAACAGGGTGGCGAACTGCCTGGCTGGCAGGTGCGGAGGATCGGCCGAGCTGATTGTCAGTTGTCTTAAAAAGCCATGATATTGCAGTTGCGCTTTTCAATTGACTTTCGCAAGATTTTTTTACTAGTTACGATTGAATAAAACAAATTGATACGGTCTCGCAAGATAAGTGATTGGCAAATAATACTCATGTGAGAAGTTCAAGTTTGCAACGCATTAGCAGCAAGTGAAGTTGACTGGCAACGTCATGCTCACTAATCTTAAAGACTTTGCTGAAATGTATTTTTTCGAATCTTGAACTGGAAACAAGCTTACGAAAAGCATTGTCGAGTTGGGTATTTTTTCCGCTAGTGTGATCGCTAGATTTTTCCTTATTGGCTTTTTAAGAGCAAATAAACCAATGTTTAAGTCATTTGCCTGCAGGTTGATGTAAAATTTTTTAAAGCCAATTATTTCATATTTAACTGATAATCAGACAAACAGGCATCTATCCACGCAGCTGTCAAATGATGCCCAGTGACGTCGGGTACGTCGGGTACATCGGCAGACGTTGAAATGTTGCACGCACGGGCTCAAGTCGAGCTTAAGTTTTCACTAAACTAATTAAAAAACAATACTAAGATTGCAGCATAAAGTTTCAAGTTGCATAAGACTTTATGACTATAATAGAAAGATTTAAGCTTAAGAGCAGAAATAAACTGGTATAGACTAGAAGTGGATGCAGCGCTCGATAACGGCTGGCGCTCCTCCGCACTTCTGCGCCAGGCACAGCGACAGCAGACTGTGCCGTGTGGATTTAAAATTTTCCACCATGCAGAACACTGAGGAGACGCCCGACTCAGCTGAACAGCTAATGTCGATGCTGACGGCAGGTGTCGTGGAAGTTGCTTAACAAGGACAGTTTGAAACTACTATGAGCAGAACTTGACATAGGCTGAGTGGTATATTTTACGGCGTATTTTGATGAGGTCCGGTTACTTCGGCCAGAAAGATTGTTAAAAGCATGCCTTTTGCAAAATAATCAAAATCTGACAAAGTCAAGCACGTTATCGCTAGAGAACAAAAGTTATTGTTCTGATTCTGTTAAAGTTAGTTAAATCTAGTAGGCTAAACTACTAGTGCAGAGCTCTATGATGCAATAACTAATTAATTTAAAGTAGTCTTTCATTCTCCTAGGTAGAAAAGGCGCTTTTGATTTCACTCATCAATCGACATCAATAGAGGCATTCATAGTTGGAACAGTGATATTTTTGCAGCAGGAATCATCCTTGTAGAAACTTCGCGCTTGCAGAGACTCTCTGTGGCAATCCTCACAATAAAAGAATAGTTATAGTGTACATGTAGTGTTACTGCCTAAAGTCTAGCAATAAAAATTATAACACTATTAGTCTACTTGCACAGATTTTTAGTAAAACGTTTTTCTACAGTAGCACAGGTGTAGTTGCAAACTTTTCACGAACTTCCTTCAAAAAAACTGCGATGCCATTTAGACCAGTCTGAGGTAAAAATGAGTCTGCAATCGATGACAAAGTACTCAGAATATGTATCATTCAGTCAAAGATGTCGACCAGGCCCTGGACATCTCTGGATGTACGTTTGGGTATGGTTCACCGAATGAATGCACTTCTGCTTGGTGATGACATCCATGAAGACCTTAGCCACTCACTTGAGTACTTACATACGATGCTGTTCGATTGTAGCGTTCGTTTCTCTTGTAAATGGTAAATGTGTTGAAGGTAACAGGAAGCTATGAGACATGGATATAGTCGTGAAGTTCTGCGGGCAAAATTGATTGCAGTTATGAAAAACTGAATCCCTAAAAGGTAAATTATTTAAACACACCGACGGCAATGTGCTGAAGTTATCAAGTACTTGCACTCTATAGTTTCAACAAAACAGCATCATTAGCCGTTACTTGATGCTTGAAATTGGGAAATTTGGAAATCGTTCGTGTCTGGCTTACTACATGAAACGAATCGAGTCGCCTCGCCTCACATACCATTGATTTTTTTTCAATTTTAATTTAGCAAAATTGAAAATGCTAAAAATTCTTAACCATACAGAAGGCGCGCTCATGATATTCAAATTAAAATAAAATTCTTTCCACTGACAATTGCATATCACTTAAAAATTCTTTCATAATTAAAATATTCAAGCTACTTAGATTCTAAAAACTTTTTTAGACATCTACTCTTCAGCAAATGAAACATTTTAGAATGTTGTGTGCCGCTTGCTCTATCGAGTTTAAGAAAAAATGGAATAGAATAACGAAAAGAAAAATTTCAAGCTAGCAAAAATATTCGAAACATACACGCACTCTCCACTGCTAAAATAATTTTATTTAAACAGAGACCATCAACTAAAGCTTTGACTGAGTTTATAGTTGCAGATCGGCAACGTTATATCTCATCTGAAAGCTACCCATTGGATAAACATTACTATGGCTGAGAGTTTCCGAAATATTCTTAAAGTTTGCGTTCTTATTTTTGCCCTGGTTTCCATGGGAACCGCAGCTATCGAGGATGTCGCTGGTTCTGGCGAGCAAAGTGAAATGGATATTAAGTGCTGGAAAACAGCTCGTGTTCTTTCGGAAACCTGTGAGATCAAGTCAGTGTACGGAGCTTGTATATTCCAATTCGGTGACAATCTGGAAGAAGTGAGTAATTGCATTGCGTCCGGTTGCAAAGTTTCAGACGGCACTTCACAACTGATTTACGGTTGTCTGAAAAAAATTGATCGAGAAAGTGCAATGAAAATGCTGGACAGCTTGTGAAAGAAATGATCGACGAGACAGTTTTTAAATGAATTCTATTTTTTAAAATCTTCGATCAAAGTGCTTAAAAACTAGTTAGCACCTTCTGCAATACGTTTGCAATTCATTCGTGAATTCAAATTATTGTTCCGATTAAAGACCAAATATACTTTGATGTGATGAGTCTGCAATGTATCCTTAAGCAGTAAAGCACATATTAAGGATTTTAAACAGTGATATTTTATTCTTTGGTGCGTGGACTTGGCCTTTGATATCCGAGAAAAAGCAGCTAAAAGCAGACCAGGCAATTCAAAATAACAAAGTGTATTGCTTAGAATTCAAAAAGCTGCATTGTCCCGCCGGGCCAACAGACTTTTCTCCTGAAGATGATTCTGACTCTTTTCTTGAGCAGCAGGCCGTCATGAACCGTAGCTCAGCAAGATACATCGATATTTTTTTGTTTTTGTAGTTTAGCTACGGAACTACCTGGAAAAGAAAATCTGGAGAGTAGTTCGATTTGTGCACTGCGAAAAATGCACTGCGGCAGTTAATTTTCCTCTATTAGAGCTATGCTGCATGCAAGGACTACTTAAGTAGATATATACGTTACTTTAGTCGTCCTTGGCTGCATGATGTCGTGTCGCCAAGAGAAAGGAGTCCTAGATAAACGCTTGTAGAAAGTGGAAAGTAGGGTACAAAAATGCGAAGTCATAAAGACAGCAGAGCTGCAAAAATGCAGTTCAATATACATAAATGCTGTATTTAGTACTGTAAAATACATGTAGCCGGTTCGGACAGACAGGAAAACTCCAGCTCATCAGAGCGCGCCTGCTGCTAATTGCAATGGAAACACGGGCCGAGTTTCCCTACCAAACACTCTTAATGTAGTATGGGTTAGTGTGGACTCTGTTTGAATACCTTTTGGATAGTGTGGACGCTCTAATGATCTGTAGAATCTCATATTTGAGTCTAGTAATACAGCTTGTCAATTGCTGATTGATTTGCAATTTACATATCTTGGACTTTTCCTTTTTAAACACACTAGAATAGGCAAAAATCGCCTTGAATAGCTCCGAAACCAGTTCGATATAAAGACATGATTCTCTATGGCATCGACAATTGCACGCCATTGACTTTCTCGTAAAATTGTGATTGAATGCTAATGCAAATTATGTAATTTTAATTCAGCTCATATTTAATTGAAATAATTTGATAATCTTGTAATTTGCGGCCTCTTTGATGCTTTGTCATTGGAGGATTCATCATTGGGCGGGATGAGGTGGGGAACAGTGGAGGGGTGTGGGAAACGAAAAAAATAATGAGCTATGTTAGATTGTGTTAGATTTCCCGCGGGTGATCTAATAGATTGCTTGCTTCTTCCTATTAATTTGTATATGCAACTATCTATTAAAAAGAGGGCAGCATCTTAGCATAGCACAGAAGCTCCGAATAGAACGACTCTTTTTTGTAGAAGGAAAAAGTGTGAAAGTTATTAGTGCACTTTTAAAAGTTGCTCAGCGAAGTGTCCGTTCGCATCTGATTCCTGCAAAGAGGAAATTCGGCAAAAGAACTGGTGGTAAGAAATGGTGTCTAAGATAGGCTATATTTATTGACAAGTTAATCAAAGAGACTGGTGGTCGAATTTCTGCAAGGGAGCTCTGCTTGAAAACGGAATTAGAGTTTGATATAATTATAAAGCTATCCATTCGCACAATGAAGAGAATCAGACAAAAGCTCGGTTGGGTTCGAACGTCTACACAATACTGCCAAGTTATTAAGAAAAAAACCAACCAGTGAGGTGTATTTTGAGCCTGATGAAGATGCAGTTAAATGACACCTTCAGTGACGTTATATTCACTGATGAATGCACAGTTGCTATTTCCCGAAAGACGCATCAAACTGTGTTCCGACGAGTAAACTGCGCTCGACCGAAGGTTCAAGTTCCAAAGCATCCTTTGCAGGTAGGAACACACAATTATATTTTAGTATTATTTTTTCCTGCTGAAGCATTTTAATCATATTGTGCCTTGTCATTTTACTGTATTCATTTTCTAGGACACATATATTAGTTACACAGATATACATGATGCAATAGACACGCAGATTAACTGACTTTTCAAAGGTGCACGTCGGGGGCCGTAGCCCAGCGGTAGCGCAGCTGCTCTGGTGTGCCGCGACCCAGGCTCGATTCCAAGTGCAGCCACATTAATTTGGGGCTGGATTGGAATCTTGGCTTGGCTCGCTTGTGCAATTAACGGCCTTGAGAGCCAACCCCCCCCAAGGCGCAGTGAAGTGTACATGCCTAACAATTGATAAAGTTAGGGCCGCTGTACACTACTGTGTGAGTGTGTGCCTGCATAACGTATCCGCGCGCTTGTATGCCTGCTCAGGGGAGTCGGCGGAATGGGCAGTAATGCCTCTCGCCGGTTGTGTGCCAATTGATTTTCAAAGGGATTGTGACTGCCGATTTCTACGTTAAGGAAATTTTGACTGATGCATTGCTTCCTACCATTCGCGATTTGTTTCCTAATGGTCATCGACTGTTTGCTGTAAGTCAAAGCCAAAGCTTCTGCTTTCTAAGCACCGTATTAAAGCAAAAGATTATAGAAAACAAATCGAATGCACCCATTTATTATTACTAAGGACAATGATCCCAAGCACACAAGTCGGCGAGCTCAAGATTTCATTCGGGAAAACCTGATAAACTGGAGACGGACACCAGCTGAGTCACCGGATCTGATGTCCCCAATCGAGGTACAAGGCTGTAGCTAAAGCTAATTTTTTAGGAAACAAAAGTTTTTTACCCAGAGAAGTTTACTTTTCTGGGCTTCTGTTCGTTCCCCAAACATTTTGCCCCCCCCCCCCTGCTTAAAGTTGCTTTCTCCAAGAAAATAGCGTATTTCGAGCCTCTTTGTTTGATCCAGCCATGGTCCAGGCCAGGGCTCATAGACCATGAATAGAATGGTTCCACGATTTCTGTTAGAGGTAAAAAGTTTCCCACCCCTGCCTTAGGGGGACATGATACGAATTTTGAGGCTTGACAGCTGGAGGCCGATCTCTCGAAGTACATGTAGAAAGAATGAGGAGATGCCGGGAAGACATTTTAAAGAAGCACTGGCTATAAAGTATGCTTGATATAGCTATCTGTATATACATGCGCATTTGACTGTTAGTAATGAGAGGGCCCGAAGGGGGCCAATCTCACAAAAAGAGAAATGCTCTGCAAGATAGGAGAGGACATTAAGAAGCACACTGTACAGAAAGTTCACAGTCACACAAAGTTTTAGATGAATGAGTCAGTCAGACTCTGTAAGTAAACGAAATTTTGTTTTGAAAGAAATTTGGTGTAAAGTTTTTTTCGGATTCAAATAAACTAAGTCCAATCCTGAGTACTCTACATTTACTCTACTACTCTACATTCTAGAAGTCGAAAGAATTCTAGCCAAAATCGGCCTCCAGCTGGCAGCGGAGAGGGGAGTCAGGGAGAAAAACTGGCGCGTGTCATGTCCCCCTACGCGAAGTGGGCCCAGGAGTCCCTGGCCATACAGACCAACAAATAACATGTATAACCCTCTACATTTTCTACGAGCGTACTCGATTGTCTGTTTCTGCTCTTTCCTCTAGTCACCTATCCCTAACGGAGCAATGGAGCACTGACTAAGTTCTATCAGCGCTGCCCTTCAGTGTGACACTGAGGCCCTCTGGGTCGAGGCCGCGTACTTGGTCAAATCCGACAGTCTCTATCTAACCGCGCTAAATAGCGACGACTTCAGACAGAAATTTGCCGTAGACGTTACGCTATAAGACTGAAGCGGTCCGGCAGGGAGCAAAACATGGACCGGGGGTGACGAACTCAGGCGCCTCAAAGCGCGAAACCGGATTTTCAAAGCGGATTTTGCCGCGTGCCAGGGTCCAGGCCGGTTCTGATTGGCTGGCCGCGCAAAGCCGGGGTTCGCAGAAAAACTCAACCCTCCGCTGAGTCACAGTTGGCTTCTGACTTCTAGCCGGTTTACGCAAAATAAACTCTAACTAATCAAGAAAAAAAGTACATTGAAAACGGGACTAAATTAAAGCGAAATACAATAATTAACAACAATAATACAGAAGCTAACTAACTAATAGAATTCAGAAATTACACAAAAGATGCTCACACTACAAATGGGTGGACAGGTGCGGCCTCAGGCTCTCTGAGACCAAAACTGTCGCGATCATGTTCACCAGCAGGGTTAACTGGCGTATTCGCCCACTAAAGCTTTACGGGATGGAAATTCCATCCTGCAAGCAAGCCAAGTGTCTCGGCGTGACGCTGGACCATCGGCTGAGCTGGTCCACCCACGTCCAGGCCAAAACCAAAAAAGCCCTCGCGATTCTTGCGCAGCTGCGCAGAGCCGTCGGCACCACCTGGGGCCTCACCCCGAAACAGCTCTGGTGGATCTTTACCGCAATGGTCCGACCGGCCGTTACTTACGCCGGCCTGGTCTGGACCAGCGCCTTGCAGATTAAAACCTGCCACGAAGCCCTCAAAAAGGTGCAGGGACGTGCGTGCCGCATGATCCTGAATGCCCCGCTCTCTGCTCCCTTTGACGGCCTCAACGCCTTTCTTTGCCTCGCGCCTCTGGACATCTTTGTCCGTCGCGAGGCTGCTAAAACTACCCGCCGGCTCATCGAGGCTGGCGTTAGCTTCAAGCCACAAAGAGCGATGGCGAAGCGCAAGCTCCTGCCGCACTCTGACCTGTGCCTTAAAGTTCTGGAGGAGAGTGGGAATGCGGCTGTCCTTTCGGACGCTGAGCCGCGCTCCCTCAATCAACGCTTCAAAGTCACTATCCCCTCTAGGGAGAACGCCAACGACAGCTGGGCTCCTCAGGAGGTTCACTGCTTTACTGACGGATCCTCCAAAGACGGTTTATCCGGCTTTGGAGTCTGCATTCTTATCAACGGCCGCGTGATCGCTACTCACGCCCAACACACTGGCAGACTCTCCAGCGTCTTCCAGAACGAAATCCTTGCCATCAGCTCCTGTGCAGCTGAGCTCCACTGCAGGGATTTCAAGGACAGAAGAATTTTCTTCCACTCTGACAGCCAGGCCGCTTTGCAGGCCCTGTGTCACACCACTACGAACTCCCGAACAGTCCGCGACTGTATCGGGCAGCTCAACAAGCTGGCTCGAAGGAACACCGTCCGGCTTACATGGATCCCAGGACACGCCGGCTTCAAAGGTAACGAGCTCTGCCGACTCCCTCGCTAAGGCAGGCTGTTCCGGCTCGCCCCTTGGCCCCGTGCCCCTGGCCCCCATCCCCGCCACAGTCATCAATCGTCAGATTAACGACTGGGCGGACATCCTACACTTGCGCAGATGGGATGGTATCTCCAACTGCCGCCAATCTCGTGCGGCAGTGCCCAATCCGTCCCTCAAGCTGCGGAGAATCCTTTTGAACCAAAATCGAAAAGATATCCGCGCTCTCACTATGACCTTCACAGGTCACGGTTGCTTTGCAAGGCATTGTTTCCTCCGAAGTGCCCGCCGGAGCGAACTCTGCCCTTTCTGCAACCTCGAGAACGAAGACGCCAAGCACTTCGTCTGCTACTGCCCGGCCTTCAACCGAGACCGGCTCAACCACCTCGGGCCCAACCCGTCCCTGGACGACGTTTGCCGGCCCGAGAACATCCCACGGCTCATCCGGTTCTTCCGGGCCACCGAGCGAGCCTCCGTCTTCCCCACCGAAGACAACGCTGCAGACAGGACCGGCAGACCTCCCTGACCGGCCCCGCGCCCTAGCCTAAGCGGGTCTTTCAGGGATTAGCGGAATGGGCGACGCTCGCCTCCCCGCTGCGTCTTCGGACCGCCCTGCAGCTAAGAAAAGTAAGTCAAAGTGACAATTGTAGGTCACACGTGATTGCTTCACTGTCAAGAGCGAACAAGTGGGGTGAAGCACTAGGAGACGTTCATGTAGCTTGGGGGAGAGGCAAAAGTTATGACGCCCCTGGTGCCGCTGTCGCCCCTGGTGCCGCTGTCGCCCCTGGTGCTAAAGCCTCTGGTGCCGCTGGCCTCCCTGGTGCCGCTGGAGCCCCTGGTGATAAACCCTTGGTGCTAAATCACCTGGTGCTGCTGTCGCCCGTGGTGCCGCTGTCGCCCCTGGTGCCGCTGTCGCCCCTGGTGCTAAAGCCTCTGGTGCCGCTGGCGTCCCCTGTGCCGCTGGCGCCCGTGGTGATAAACCCTTGGTGCTAAATCCCCTGGTGCTAAAGCCTCTGGTGCTAAAGCCTCTGATGCTAAAGCCCCTGGTGCTATAGCCCTTGGTGCTAAAGCCCTTGTTGGACATTTTGAGAGTCTTTTGTAGCACGAGAAATTTCGGGTGAGCAGTTTTCCGACGGTAGAAGCAAGTGTTTGGTCCAAGGCTACTGACTGGTTAGTAAAAGAATCATATTTAATGCAATAAAGTCTCAGGGATTTGTCTGCAAGCTTCACTTTTTTTCAAGCTTCACTTCAAGGGCATTTTCGTCCTTGAGCTCCCCAGAACACTCCAGATCCAGAAAAATTTTGAAGGGGGAGGGACAAGCTATACTACCAAGCACTACAACCCAATATTACCTTGCATATAGTCACAAGTCAAGTAATTGTAACAAACGTTCGCCGGTTCTGTGTGTATGCGCCCCCCGCCACCTGTCCTGATGAGGCTAAGGACTTCTTCGAGCAGCTTTCGGTACAGGTGGAGGCAAACGTTGCAGTGTGACACAGTGATCATCCTCGGAGACCTGAACGCGAACCGCTAACGCTAACCGCTAATGAGGTCTTAGCGGTCACCGTTCGTCACTCCAGGTGAGAACGGCAGCAACAGAGCGCTGGAGGATTTTCTAGAGAAGCAGGAAATGGTGTCGGCCAACACCCGCTTCCGCAAGCCACCGGGCAGACTCGCAACTTTTGTGGGCTGCAAGCGCAAGCATCAGAATGTGTGCGTGGCCGGAACGCAACAAGGAGGCAGGCACAGCTCGATCATGTGCTGGTGCGCTTCCGCGAGCGCCGCCGCGCCATCACGCCGCTGGCTATGCGGTCTGAGCATGGACTCCTCGCGTCGTCTGCGACCTTTGTCTTCGCGATTCGCTCTACCGTCCGCTGCAGCGGCTACGACCGCGTGCTCAGGAACGCCGACACGCACAGTTGCTTTGATAGCGCTTTCATCACTGCGCTCGGTGGCAATCGTGGAGGTGCCGAGTACGCGGAGTTGTGTGTGTTTCAGTTTGGGCCGCCGCAGAACAAGCAGTCCCTCTGATGCGACCGGCCCAGCGGGGGCAGCCGGTATGGCAAGACGACCCCGCGTTTGGGCAAGCGAGGGAAGTGCTGAAGAAGGGACTTCGTTTAAGCAGGCGGCCAACGCGCGAGGCAGAGGAGGCCTTGGCGGCTGTCTATCTGCAGCGCCAGCAGGCTGTTGTTGATGACGCCATTCAGGCCGTCTCCAGTGGTTGTTGTGACAGAGGTCGCGTGGCCTGGTCGGCTTTCAACGCTCTGACGGGGTGAAAGCGGCGCATTCCGCTAAACCCGGCGGGTGACTCTGCCGACGAGCGCAGGAACGAGCTGCGTGAGTTCTTCGCCGCCATTTTCAACGCGCCGCCCTGATATTCCGTTGCTGGAAGAGGAGATTTTCAGCCTAGCACTAGTCAGCACAGTAGACATTGTGAGGCTCGACCAACAGTTACCGCGCGGGAAAGCGCTGGGTCCGGATGAGGTGCCCATCGTGGCGCTGGCGCATCCACTGTGTTAGCCAGCGAGGTCGCCAGAGTGATGAACCGAGTGCTCTTCGGAGAGGAGGCACCCAACGAGAGAACCATCGAGAGAACCCACCGAGGAGGCACATCAACGCAATTTCACAATTTCAGAGAAGCATGCGCTGCGAGGCTGTTTAACCGGATGTTGCTATCGCAGTCGCAACCCGTGCTGGATCCGTACCAGCGTCCTGAGCAGAACGGCTTCCGGCCCCATCGCGGCATAATGACGCAGATCCTAGCTCTTCGCCGAGTCATCCAGGAGGCGCGGATACGCCACCGATCCTGATCGATTGTTCTCTTCATAAATTTCAAGAAGGCATTCGACTCGGTCGTCAGGTTTGTGCTCCCATAGGTGCTCCATGCGTACAACGGGCCAGAGCAGCTGATTTCCGCCATCATGTCGATGTACCGTGATACCGTGATAAGCTGCTGTTTCAACACCGAACGGCCTATCGGACTTCTTTGAGACATCCTCCGGGGGTGCTTCAGGGAGATACGCTTGCTCCGTTCCTGTTCGTTCTGGTGCTTGACTGGGTGCTGCGGACCGCTCTTCCTACACAACGACGACCGCTTTCTGTTGCGGCGACGCGTGGGTCGACGTCAACCGGAGAGACAGCTCAGCGTGCTGGGCTGCGCCGAGGATTTCGCCCTGCTGACCTGAACTGTTGAGGGCGCCAAGACAACTGTACAATCTATAGTTGATGATGCGGCAAGTGTCGCCTGGTGGTCAACACGCAGAAAACTGTCGTGCTCGTCTCTGATGACATCGGGGCTGTGATTTTGTGCTGGGGCGTGTATGGACAGGTGATGGAGCCCCCGCGTTGTCAGCAGTTCGTCTACCTTGGCGGTTTGGTTTCCGGCGTCCGCGAAGATTTATGGCGTCGCCGCGGGCTGCCTAGGCTGCCTTTCGTTCTGAGAGTGCAGTCCTGCCGTCCGAGGCCCTACCTGGCCGCCAGAGGGCAGCGTTGTTCCAGGCAGTGATCTATCGACACCGTCTTGCTGTACAAACGCCGAGATCGCCTGGGCGCTGACGATGTTGTTGTTGTTTCACGCTGCATGGCCTGCTGCGAGCCGCCTTCAAGATCGGCTACGAGTGAGTGACCAACGCGGCTTTGTATCATCGCGCCGGCCTGGTCCGTCCAAGCGACCTGTTGCGCCGTCAGCGACTCCAGCTGGCAGGCCACATCGTCAGCACAGAATCGTACTGCCCAGAGAGGCGCGCAGGAGGTGCTGCTGCTAACGCTGCAGGCACCCTGCCGGCGGGGGCAGGCGCGCACGGGCTGACTGACACCGGCGTCTTGGATTCGGCCGGCGGCGTGGCGTTCATTCGTGACTTGGCCTTGAAGTACGCCCTGTGACGCAACTGTATTCTGAATTGTTGTTGTTGTGCCTGCAGCAGCACCTCCTGCACCAGATGTTGGGCAGTACGACTCGACGCGAATGATGATGTGGCCTTGGTAAACGCACTTGCGTTTCGTGGACTGTCTGCTGGCTGACGCCGGCGCCCTGGATTCGGCCGGCGGCGTACGTAGCGTTTCATTCGCGACCTGCTGACCCTGAGGCGCGCCAGCTGTGACGCTGAACGCGTATCCTGTTGTTCTGTATTTAGTTACAGGCCAAAGCAGTATGGCCCAATTTTTTGGCATCGGCTGAGGGGGGCATAGCTTCTTTGAACGTGTGAAGTGGTTCATGGACGATTCCGTGAATGTTTAGGTTTCTTTCCGATTTTTAAAGATATCACTTTTTAGAATTATTTAATCAAATGAGTCTATGGTTTTCAGGTTCTGGTGGTTACATAGCTGTTTCAAGAAGCAATTAATATTATAATATTTACTTTTCCGTCATTTAAATTTTCTTTAAACTGTCTAAAGTCCAAAAATTTATAAATACTAATGTCATTTTTCGTTCAAATTGATTCAACGAAATAGTATTATATTTTTTGCGCCGCCTTTTCTGCCTCCAATTTTTCTTTAGATACAGTTTTATCATGTAGCTAGCACAATCTAGATTCAGTTTATTGTGTTCATAATAGTCCATATATAAGTTTTAATCTTCAGAACAATGGACTTCCTCTCTGCAGTCAGTAGTTTTATTCAAAATGCCAACAAAGTATTGCTTGAATTGAAGGACACTTTTGCAGGTGAGTAAGCCTTCCTTTGTAATCGTTAGCTGTTTTCTCAAAAAGTCTGTTTTTAATTATCAATTGGTGATTTAAGGGCAAAATAAGTTTCCAATATAATAATTAAAAATCGTTAGTTGAAGATCAAATTAAGTTAGAAACTGAAAATTTCAACTATTCACAGGTAAATTGATACCCTGCAAACATTCTATGTCTACTAATTTTTATCTTTTAAATTTACCTTTCAGATGATAGTATAGAAAACTTTGACAAAAGATTGCTGACTTGTGGAAGATTGATTGGCTTATATTCATCTATGCTTAAACAGTAAGTATATTTGCAGTTTAGGAAAAAATTAATAGCATTATATATTAATGATCAATAAAAAAACTTTTTTATATATATGATAATTTTTAGATGCAGTGTCAACTCATTCAAGGAATTAGATTCCCTGTTCAAAGCAAATTTTGCACAATATGAGGTTCAGGAAGTATATGAAAATCTTTTGCAATTTGAGGTAACCACATTTTTATTGTACTAAAATATTAATTTCACAAAATTTTTTATATGATTATTTTTCTTGATTTTTTATAGGAATCGTGGGATGAATTTCTCACTAAGCTTGATTCAAAATATCTACAGCAGTGGCTACCTCAAAGTCCTGGATCCAATGCTACTGATGTCCTTCAAATGCAACTAGTCTGTGCAATGACTAAGCAGCAGCTCCCACTCAGCGATCTGATTGGCCAAGAAACGAAATTTCTTTTGCTAGTTTTCCTACGCCATTTAGCCTGACATCCATGACAGCAGCATGCGGCAGAGTTGCAGCTGCGGCTTGTGAGTAGTTTTATATTAAGAGATTGTTAAGAGCCTTTTAGTTTTGAAAGTTTGCATACCAAATCATTTTCATAGTTCCCCAAAATGGCAATTTCATTTTTCTGGCAGCTAAGCTTTAAAATGTATGCACCTCTTTAGGTTCATCCATATACTATATCTCCTGCTATAAATGTATACTCATGCATGATGTTGGGTTATCTGAATGACCTACTTCTGAATGACTTTATAACAAACACACTTATTACCCTATGGTGCCACACATGCATACAGTAGTTTACAGTATTTCAATTTTTGTCTGAGGCGTCCCCAAAGCCCTAGGTAGGGGCATATACTTGTGCCAGACAATTGGGTCTTGAGATGGGTTGCTCCACTTAGAGTAAGTGTCGTTTTGTAAAAACAGTCCAGAGATTAGTCAGTAATCAAGGTAAAGGTTAATCAAACTTAAGGGTCTCAAGGATCTTGGTGGGCGCCCCTGTCTCTTGCTGGGTGCCCCTGTCTATTGGTTAGAGTACCTGTCCTTTAGCGGGCACCCCTGTCTCTTGGTGGACGTCCTTGTCTTTTAGCGGACACCCTTTGTCTCTTAGTGGGAGCCCCTGTCTTTTGGTGGGCGCCCTCCATCTTTTGGTGGGCCCTGCCCCTGCCTCTTGGTGGGCTACCGCTATCCCGGGCTTGTTAATTTCTTGTCATAAATCTAGCTTGTTGGCCTTTTTAAGTTTCGTTTTCCGATCACGCCTCCGTGTTACGCCACTGCATGCCGTATTAACTCTGCGATTGTGACAGGTTGACTGACTAACTGTCATGGATAATATATTATTTACAATAACCCAAATCTTACACACCCGCGCAGCCAAGCCTGCAAGCTGCGCACTGCCGCCCGCTGCTCATCAGCTTCGCTTCCGATCCAGACGTCATCCGCAACTGGTTAACTCGCGTCTGCCTAGTTGACAAAGCTCCAAATAGTACATGCACAGAGACATCCGATGATCCTTCAGTAGGTGCCTTCGCCGACCCGGAACGTGACCTGTATCGACGCTTTGGTTTGAATCGTTCCGCTGTCAACAGCTGGGGCGTAGCGGCTCTTCATCACTACGCCCAACTGTCCGCTTGTGGTGTTAAAACGGACAAACCGGCCGATGTGAACACAGAGGATCTGCTGCAGATGGGTGGCGATTTTCTACTGAAAGTAGAATATAACGGATCGGGTAGTGATGCAGAGTGTCGGCTTGTGTTTAGTCAGGCAGGCGGATCGTCTACTGACCGACCGAGTATTGATACTATTCTAGCCAAGTGTCGCGAGTACATGTAGTGTAGCTAGCGTAGCTTATTAAATAACTTGTCGCTTTATGTTATGCTGGTGCTATTTTACCGGAAAATATGAACACTTAGTAGAATTGACTACAGACGTACAGAACACGCGCCCTAGGATAAATATGTTTGTAGGGACTACTGTCTGTACAGGATGTTTGTAAGGACTGCCGATTGTACAAGATGTTTGCAAGGATTGCTGTTTGTACAAGATGTTTGCAAGGACTGCTGTCTGTACATGTAGATGTTTGTAAGGACTGCTGTCTGTACAAGATGTTTGCAAAGACTGCTGTCTGTACAAGATGTTTGCAAGGACTGCTGTCGGTACAAGATGTTTGTAAGGACTGCTGTCTGTACAAAATGTTTGTAAGGACTGCTGTCGGTACAAGATGTTTGTAAGGACTGCTGTCTGTACAGGATGTTTTGAAAGGACTGCTGTCTGTACAGGATGTTTTGAAAGGACTGCTGTCGGTACAAGATGTTGATGTTGCAGTCAAATACCAATATCCATTCTGCCATTCCAAAATAGTATACTTATTACATGTATTACATTACACGCAGTTGACATATATATAGCGCATTAATGACGGTCTCGTAACGGAAAAACTTTCTATAGTTCGTTGAGACCCGATCGGACACAGTCTGAATGTAATCATTATATTTACACTTCAGATGCGTTATATTTGTCAATTGTTTTCTTCATAATAAATCCAGAATAAAAATACACTCAACTGTAAACTGATGTAAATCTTCAGTAATAAAAGCATGCACGACAAGATTAATTTATTTTTATTCATTTTCAGAATGTGACTAAATATACTCTTACAAGATATTTGTTATAAACAACCGCAGCGGTAAAACTTGCACTGACTACAAACTGTTATAACGGCGATTGCATTAGATAGAAAAAGGAAAAGGGAAGTCTGATTTAAGGACATTTAAAGGGTAAAATGCCGGACACAAAGTTGATAAGTACAGGGTGTGCTATCAGAAATGTTTATAAAAGATTGGATAATCAATGATTAGAATACTGTTTCTTCTACATGTATATTGGAGTCGATGTCAGTTACACATGTAGTGATTATCTATGTACTGACACTGCAGTTATCGTATAGTTATAGTTATTCGTACAGCAAAGCTTAAAACGAATCTAACTATTCGAAAACAGAAGCAAACAGAAATCAAATAAGGAAGCTGCTGGTATTACAGAGTTAATGTGTTAGGCACAAGTTGTTATGTTTAAAGTTACATTCATAACCTGACTATTTTGACGGTGCAAAATTGAATAGTAAAATTAGCAAAATTGAAACGTAAAACAGCAGCATACTAGATAAAGATGAGATCGACTGAGGGAAAGGGTAAGACAGGTCAAACTACTTGCTAGAAAAAAGCGTGTGCCACAGCGAGATCAACATGGAAATTATGCTGCACAGGGGATGCAAGCAGGAGTGGACAGATGAGCTAGAAACAGCAGTGACGACGAGACGGAAGTATTGGAAACTAGAGGTTGACAGAGTAGGGAGCAGATAGAGTAGAGTGGACAGAGTAGGGAGTAGATAGAGTAGGGAGCAGATAGAGTAGAGTGGACAATACAGAAAGAGCCAAAAGCATTTACAGAAGTGAAACAGCTGACGAAAATAAGCTCAAGATCAGACCATAGAAGTCCAGAGCCAGACCAGCACATTGCAAGCCGCGGCAATGGCCAGACACAGCAGGAGTCGCCGGGGCCGCAGCCAGGGCCACAGAAGCCATGCAGCCTTGCCCTCGGTGGAGCCGGCCGACTCCAAACCTGCGGTGCTGCCACCGTAGCGGGTGATTCTCAGCACGAACACCGCTCTGGACAGCACCAGGAACAGAGCCAGAGCTGCCAGCACCAGGGCTAGGAACAGAGCCACCGGGTGTTGATGATGCTGGCTCTTGGAAATCGCGTAAATCCTATTTCGATGTTGATACTCTGCGATTGGAACCTGCATTTGATTTTTTATTTTGAAATTACTGATTTTGATTTTGACACTACTGATTTAGATTTTGACATTACTGATTTTGATTTTGGCATTACTGATTTTGATTTTGACATTACTGATTTTGATTTTGACATTACTGATTTAGATTTTGAGATTACTGATTTTGATTTTGGCATTACTGATTTTGATTTTGACATTACTGATTTTGATTTTGACATTACTGATTTTGATTTTGACATTACTGATCTTGAAACTACTGATTTTGATTTTTGACATGAATGAATTTGATTTTGACATTACTGATTTTAATTTTAAGACTATTGATTTTGATTTTGAGATTACTGATTTAGATTTTGAGATTACTGATTTTGATTTTGGCATTACTGATTTTGATTTTGACATTACTGATTTTGATTTTGACATTACTGATTTTGATTTTGACATTACTGATTTTGATTTTGAGATTACTGATTTTGATTTTGACATTACTGATTTTGATTTTGACATTACTGATTTTGATTTTGGCATTACTGATTTAGATTTTGAGATTACTGATTTTGATTTTGACATTACTGATTTAGATTTTGACATAACTGATTTTGATTTTGACATTACTGATTTTGATTTTGACATTACTGATTTAGATTTTGACATTACTGATTTTGATTTTGGCATTACTGATTTTGATTTTGACATTACTGATTTTGATTTTGACATTACTGATTTAGATTTTGACATTACTGATTTTGATTTTGACATTACTGATTTTGATTTTGACACTACTGATTTAGATTTTGACATTACTGATTTTGATTTTGACATTACTGATTTTGATTTTGAGATTACTGATTTTGATTTTGACATTACTGATTTTGATTTTGACATTACTGATTTTGATTTTGACATTACTGATTTAGATTTTGACATTACTGATTTTGATTTTGACATTACTGATTTTGATTTTGACATTACTGATTTAGATTTTGACATTACTGATTTTGATTTTGACATTACTGATTTTGATTTTGACATTACTGATTTAGATTTTGACATTACTGATTTTGATTTTGACATTACTGATTTAGATTTTGACATTACTGATTTAGATTTTGACATTACTGATTTTGATTTTGACATTACTGATTTAGATTTTGACATTACTGATTTAGATTTTGACATTACTGATTTAGATTTTGACATTACTGATTTTGATTTTGACAATAATGATTTTGATTTTGACACTACTGATTTTGATTTTACCTTATCTCGATGCTGCTGCTGGGGCCCTCGACGTTTAACAAGGGCTCGACGAAACGACAAGTCGTGATCGGAGTCCGCATAATCGCTGTCAATTTTCGAGGAGCCAGACCCAGTAGCAGACAAAGGAGCCGCCGTTTGCTTAACGCCAACCATTCGATTTGTTAGCGACTGTTTCTCTAGTTTTGGAATTTTTCTATTCCTTTTTGGAAGCTTATTCCTTGATCTGTTGCCGGCAGGTGGCGGCGGCCGACAAGAGCCGGGGCCGCTGGCTACGCCGACCGGGATGCCGCGAGCTCGCATCCTGCAGCGCTGCTCTTCGATACGGCGCCCAGCGGCTAGCAGGTCGCGAGTGGCCTCCGGTGAGCTCCAGAGACGCTCAGCTACTGCGGAAGCGAGAGGCCTGTTGGATTGGTGGGACACGGGGGTGAATGTGTGAAGCTTGTAGCCCAGCTTTATGAACAGGGTTTGTAAGTGTAATTGGAGCCGTTGCGGACTTTAGGCTGAAATCTGATTCTAAATGATCATGTGGTGCGGAGTTTCTGGGGTTTAAGATGTAGCATTTACGAGCTATGGGTTTTAGTTGTGGTATTTCATCAGGATTGGTGTGGGATTCAATAGGATTCGTGTGGGATTCAATATGATAAATTGTGGGATTCAATAGGATGTAGTGTGGGATTCAATAGGATGTAGTGTGGGATTCAATAGGATGTGGTGTGGGATTCAATAGGATGTGGTGTGGGATTCAATAGGATGGGTGTGGGATTCAATAAGGTGGGGTGTGGAATTCAATAGAATGGATGTGGGATTCAATAGCATGTGGTGTGGGATTCAATAGGATGTGGTGTGGGATTCAATAGAATGGGTGTGGGATTCAATAGGATGGGGTGTGGGATTCAATAGGATGTGGTGTGGGATTCAATAGAATGGGTGTGGGATTTAAGCTGCCTGGCTTAAACACCTGGTTTTCGTCCGGATTTGGTCCAGTATTGTCCAGTTTTAGTGGTTTTTCCGGATCAAGCTAAATTTTATCCGGATTTTATCCGGTTGTACGGTCGGGATCAAAAATCGGAGGATCCTCCGGACCAAAACTGAATAAAAAGTTTTTTTGCAAACATCTTTCATCCGGTTTTCACCCGGAAATTTATCCGGTCGATTGTCTAACAAAAATTGGACAAAAACCGGAGCAAAATCTGGACGACCTCCGGACGAGAGGACGAACAGCGGACGAGAGTAGTTTTTCCGTCCGGAAATTGATCCGGTATTTCATTCGCTCGTTTCTCCGCTGTTCGAGACGGATCTAACCGGATAAAATACCGGATTAAATCTACTTACATTCTCCCTACAGTTTTGAGTCAGTGTGGTTTATGTAAAGCAGATTTTCTATTCTAAATAGTCATGGGGATTATGGAAGGAGTCTCCGAGGGAAAACCGATGGAAGATGACCCCATCATACGGTGATCTCCTCAGGCAATCCCTGGCATACAAACACCTGGTCAGCGTCGCAAATTCCTTTCGATCTTTTGCAATATGTTATCAGAGATATACAGAAACTATGCGTATGTAGGATGAATTTAGGTTTATATATATATATATAATCATATGTCCGTTTAATGCCAATGTCTATAGAATTCTGCATATGCTTTTGCGTAGGATAACTTCAGCAACTACAAAAATTAAATTCATAAATTATAAAACCCGAATTTCCAGCCCATCTGGCGATATGGATGAAGATGAAAAATCAAAACAGGCGCGTCGCATTTACATGCTGAAGCGCAGAGCTGAGGCACGGGAGCAATCTCCATCAGCCCCCTAACTGTCGCTTCCTCAAGCGGCAACTGTTCAACTGGCCAAGGAGCTGGAAGTGCTTGCGTGCCAAGTGTCCAAGGAGCGGCTTGTGAGACAGGTGGTAGGTTTTTGATTCTGTACCTGGGTAATCTGCAGTTACTACACATTCAAGCTCATAATTATGCACATTTGGTAGTATAGGTAGTTGGAAAGTATACTCTATAGTATACAGTTTTATTAGTTATGAAAGGTCATTAGGAATATGGATGATTATTGGAATAGAAATTTAATTTCGAAATTTGACGCTTATGTACCGCAGGCGATTCAGAGGACAGTACTAGCGACAGCGACAGCTCCGTCACTGGCTCCGATGTCTCTGAAGCGATGGACATCGCCGGAGATTCAGGTGGACCTCCTCCGAGTACTCCTAGTACTTACTCAGGTGACTCCGGTAAGTAATAGTTAATACTTACAGTTTACTATTACACAGTAAGCATTCAGTACATTGGAGTGTATTCAGATTTGTATGTATGCATGTAGCTATGGACAGCAAACAATGGACCACGCGGCTTGATTTTGACAAAACTGCTATCAATTTCTATTTTTAGGTTCTGAAGACAACAACGTGCCGGATCCAGGAGAGCTTGAACCTGAGCCCGACCCAAAGTTGTTCCAGCCATGGCACGAAGCGTTGCCTCCAACACTTGGTGAAGCGCTGCTGTAAATCGAGTCGTTTGCTCAGGATGTCAAACTGTCCCGTGAAAGTGTTATACGGCTTCTAACGCTCTCTCATCGTCTGGAACCAGGTAATAGGCTGCCACGGACTGGGCGAGCGGACTGAGCGAGCGGCGCGCAACGCGCTCAAGTCTGTGCAGATGTCTACTGGCACGTCTAAATGTTGGACAGTGTGCAATGTCTGCTATAGGAATAGCCCTGGCCCAACCGAAGACAGCAATGAAGCATGTAGTAACTGCCAGTCACCTAAAGTGGCTAACTTTTGGGTCTTCGATGTTAAAAACCAGCTCGAGACCTTTGTGTCGGCCCGCAGGCTGCTAGATCTTATTGTGTTCCCTGCAGACAAGCCTGTGGCAAATGATGTGCTCCACGAGGCCAACAGTGAACTCTATCAGGACTATATAACGAGCATTGTGCCTGAAGATCGGAGTGACTTGGCCAGAGAGATGTGCTATGACGGCTTCGCTCCGTAGCTTTAATGAAGCGATGATTAAGGATGATGAAGCGATGATGAAGTGAAGCATTGTTATTTGTTGTATGTAGAATGACAACTAATTACCGGAACATCTTTTTGCAAAGTTATCATTAAACTTATTATTTTTACAATTTACAGCTGCCATATGACAGTTTTGATGAAATTTGAAGGGTGTCTTCAATTTTCTCTTTAAAAGCTCCTTTTCTGTAGTATGCTTGAACTCTTGAACTTATTCCTTTTGAGTACGTCTTATCTATTGTACAAGTAACCCGCGCTATTCCGCTATTTGCTTCTTCCGCTATTCTTTTCTGCGCTTAACCGCCCTCCTACTTCGTACTATGACACTTATAGTAATGGGGAACGTATCCTCACTCCCACAGCCTTGGACGGCGTACTAGCGCAGCAAATCAACAGCTATGGCGACGAAAAGGAATATAGGAAAAGGGAAACCGGACGATGACAATAACGATACCTATAACGAACCATCCGTTGTCCCTAAGGGAAGTTAGTCGAAACTCGAAAGTAGTCGGAAGCGCGGACGACCAGCATCAAATGACCCCGTTTAAGTCTGAAGTTACGGCTCGGTAATACGTTTTTCAATACTTGGAACGCGACAACTTGCGCAACTTGCGCAATTATTGTTAGCGTTTGCAAGACAACACCATTGCCACTGAATATCGGCTCCGTAGCCGCAATCGTAACCGCGAAAACAAATAGACTCCGAGCTAAACGCTACACAGGGACCACAATAAAGGGTCCCTTTGATAGCAAGGGGGAGGTGGCTGCCGCGGCCAAGCTGACGAACGTGTACGCATCGCCGCAGAGCTGCCGCGAAGATGCTCGTCTTGCCGCGGACTGACACTTAAACTACTAACGAGAAAAGAGTTTATCTGACACTCTAATTATTCTCAAATTACGCGATTGCAACATGCCCTGCAACCACGTACATACATCACGCAGGTTCGAGGAGGAAATTCGCGAGCTGGGCCTAAAAATTATGGCCGGTCGTAAAGTTAAAGCTTCATTGCTGAAACAGTTAGGCCAAGAACACGGAAACTTCGTTTGTCTTCAGCGCAATGTATCGACAGCCAACGCTCTAATAACGCGTGCTTCCAGCTGCTTGACTGGACTTGTCCAGGCACAATCAGCAGCTTCGGCTGATGCAGATATGTCTGACGAATAACTATCTGACGCGGCCGAAGGCGATGACGGCCGAGAATTTTGTGCGCTGGTTTCAGCATGCGAATCTACGTCCGACACGCAACCGGGATCATCTATCTCAAGTTGTGTACCGCTGTCAGAGGCAGCCTTTTCTACTTGTGACCGTTGGCCATAGGTCCGACCTGGACAGTCGGCACGAGGAGTATAAGGAAATGATGAAGCACCCGGTGGACATAGATGACGAGGCCCACAAAAAGACTAAGGATAAGCGACGCTTAGCGTGATTAACGCTGATAAGGGCTCTATTCAGAAGCGTATTTACGGACGAGGAACTAGCTTCGTCCAGTCTGTCCGGCCGACGGATTGCAGGCTACAGGTCAGGTGCTGCAAACCCTGGAAAATTGGCCGCAGCCAAAATTTGGCTGGCGAATGCATCTATCGTTTACACCCAAGCCGAACTCCACCGAGCGTTCACCGGTTGCGGTAAAACAGCTCGCGAGAAGCTGGGGTACCCGAAACGTGTCAGAACGAAGAAAGCGGCTAATCCGGGAACCACCAAGCCGGATGCCACCAATCCGGGAAGCACCAAGCCGGGTACCACCAATCAGTCCACAACCAACAAGCCGTCCACCACCCAGCCGTAAGATTCCGACGTACTCGGACGTCCGACTGGCTTAGTCAAAGAAGCCGAAGCACGCCAGGTAGACGCATCCAAGCAGGTTGTCGACATATCGGAGCTGGACGGGACTAACGACATGCCGAACCTAATAGTTCGCGATTAGTAACATAAGAATTTAAAGCTAACTAAAAGGTAAAATTTTGTGGTCCCCTTTTGGTGTCCAAGGTGGAGCCCTTAATCTGTAGTGTTAGCCTATATGGTGGTTTATCTCTTAATCTGTGGTGGATCCCCCAATGTGTACTGTTAGCGATTTATGGTGGTTTATCCTGTGAGGAAGGGTGAGAGAGAGGTTGAGGAATGTGAGCGAGTAGAGGGAAGGTGGGAGATTAGAGAGATAGTGAGAGTAGAGAGACTGAGAGAGTAGAGGGTGAGATGGTTGAGGTGGGTGAGAGAGTAGACGATAATGAGATTGTAGGTGGTGACGCGAGAGGGAACTGGCACATGACCCTCTGTAAATCGCCTATGTCTATTTGAAGTGTCTTACACATGCTACTTGCAGTAGAGTTAAATGAGACACGATGTCTAAACACGCTATTCTATTCCTTCACATCAATCGCAACCTCGCACCGCTTTCGCTGCCGATTGCAGCTAGTGTTAGAGTCAGTGTTAGTGCGAATTTGAAAAAAAAATGTATGGAATGGACGAATATTTCGCCAGGCGTGAATTTTGAAGCCGGAATAACTGCTCCAGACTGTGTTACGTGTTTCCGATTTTTTCATCTCTTATTAGTAATCAATTTTATACTGCCAAATTCACGGACTATAGAGATCCGGCTTTTTATCCGGAGATTAACCCGGTATTTCATCCTGCACTGCTGATCCGGATTTGATCCGGTTTTGTAGTCCGCATTTACATCCGCTAAAAACGAATGGAAACCGGAGATTTTTCCGGAGATACCCGCGGAGCTAGGACCGGATGAAAGTACTAAAAAATTTACACTTTCATCCGTAATGTTAACAATTCATCCGGCTTTCGTCCAGCATTTTTAAATAGGCATTCTATATTAGGAACCGGATGAAAATCCGGAATTGTGCCTGGCCCTGGAGAAATTCAAAAGGTTGGGTGTGGGATTCAATACAATGGGTGTGGAATTCAATAGGATGGGGTGTGGATTTAACAGGATGTGGTGTGGGATTCAATAGGATGTGGTGTGGATTTAACAGGATGTGGTGTGGGATTCAATAGGATGTGGTGTGGGATTCAATAGGATGGGGTGTGGGATTCAATAGGATGGGGTGTGGGATTCAATAGGATTTGGTGTGGGATTCAATAGGATGTGGTGTGGGATTCAAAAGGATGTGGTGTGGTATTCAAAAGGATGTGGTGTGGGATTCAAAAGGATGTGGTGTGGGATTCAAAAGAATGTGGTGTGGGATTCAATAGGATGTGGTGTGGGATTCAATAGGATTTGGTGTGGGATTCAATAGGATGTGGTGTGGGATTCAATAGGATGGGGTGTGGGATTCAATAGGATGTGGTGTGGGATTCAATAGGATGTGGTGTGGGATTCAATAGGATGGGGTGTGGGATTCAATAGGATTTGGTGTGGGATTCAATAGGATGTGGTGTGGGATTCAATAGGATTTGGTGTGGTATTCAAAAGGATGTGGTGTGGGATTCAAAAGGATGTGGTGTGGGATTCAAAAGAATGTGGTGTGGGATTCAATAGGATGTGGTGTGGGATTCAATAGGATTTGGTGTGGGATTCAATAGGATGTGGTGTGGGATTCAATAGGATGGGGTGTGGGATTCAATAGGATGGGGTGTGGGATTCAATAGCATGGGGTGTGGGATTCAATAGGATTTGGTGTGGGATTCAATAGGATGTGGTGTGGGATTCAAAAGGATGTGGTGTGGTATTCAAAAGGATGTGGTGTGGGATTCAAAAGGATGTGGTGTGGGATTCAAAAGAATGTGGTGTGGGATTCAATAGGATGTGGTGTGGGATTCAATAGGATTTGGTGTGGGATTCAATAGGACGGGGTGTGGGATTCAAGGAGATAAAATCTGATGGAGTGCAGCGTCAATCCTCAAGTGGCCTTACCAAATCCTCTGCAGCACAGTATTATCGTCTTGGTATTCGTTCCACATGCAGGCTTCACCGCCAAGAACGTTGGCCATCCAAGAAGGCGGCGGTGGCTGCTGCTGCTGTTGCTGCTGAGGTGGCGGCTGCTGCTGCGGCATCTGCTGTTGAAACGGTCCGCCATTATAAGTGCCAGCATAATTAGCAATAGGATCGCACAGGTACATTTTAGTCCACTGAGGACCGTACTCTAGCCTGTCCAGGTACCAGCAGGTGCTGTAGAGAACTCGGTAGCCAGCTTGGGCGACCATGGCTACATCGGAGGCTTCGCCTTTCCATACCTGCACTATGGTGCCTCTCTTTAGCTAAAATGAGAAAAATAAAGTAAGACATATTTTATTACTACTACTAATAGTATTATTGAACTTTAAGTTAGATTTCCATAAAGTTTTTGAAACTTAGAAAACAGAAAGATGGTTATTGTAGTTTACTGCAAAACTGGCTACACTTCAATGTATTGTAATCAGTTATAGTTCTGATAAAAACTCCCCTACCCCAGATGTACACACACTGGCCATAGAATAAACCCCTCTACCCCAGATGTACACACACTGGCCATAGAATAACCCCCCTCACCCCAGAT
>NIVC01004069.1:0-12500 GCA_002269645.1 Macrostomum lignano | reverse complement strand
TCTGACACTGAGATGAAATTCTTAGGTTGAGAATCTGACACTGAGATGAGAATCTCAGGTTGAGAATCTGACACTGAGATGAAATTCTTATGTTGAGAATCTGACACTGAGATGAGAATCTCAGGTTGAGAATCTGACAATGAGATGAGAATCTCAGGTTGAGAATCTGACAATGAGATGAGAATCTCAGGTTGAGAATCTGACAATGAGATGAGAATCTCAGGTTGAGAATCTGACATTAAGAATAACATTATTTAAGAATGTTAATAACATTTACCTGACACAAAATCAGGTCAATTGGCACCAGCAGAAGTAACAGCGGTGTCAACTGGTGCCTGGAGACTGGAAACCAAGCAAGCATCGACATGCTCGAGGGCTGACCAGCGCAGGGTCAACAACCAGTTCGCGTCAGAGGCCCGGCTGTTTTGTTTAATTTCTTAATTTTAAAAGCAATTTTTGTTCTGCAGAAGACGGTTAAAGCATAAACAGGTGTGATAAATCAGAGTTAATCACTTAATTGCTATTTCGTATATCTATTTTTAATCCTGTGAAGATTGAATATTAGAATTGTGAAGGCTGTGAAGATTGAGATTGTGAAGACTGTGAAGATTGTGATCGTGAAGACTGTGAATATTGGGATTGTGAAGACTGTGAAGATTGGGATTGTGAAGATTAGGATTGTGAATGCTGTGAAGATTAGGATTTTGAAGGCTGTAAAGATTGGGATTGTGAAGATTGTGAAGATTGAGATTGTGAAGACAGTGAAGATTGAGATTGTGAAGACTGTGAAGATTGTGATCGTGAAGACTGTGAATATTGGGATTGTGAAGACTGTGGAGATTGGGATTGTGAAGATTGTGAAGATTGAGATTGTGAAGACTGTGAATATTGGGATTGTGAAGACTGTGAATATTGGGATTGTGAAGACTGTGAAGATTGGGATTGTGAAGACTGTGTGAATATTGGGATTGTGAAAAAGTGAATTTTCAAATTGTGAATACTGCGTTTGTGAAAATAGTGAATATCCGAAATGTGAATATTGGAATGGGGAACTTTTTGATGATGTGATAAATAAGCTCATGTAACAAAAAATGAAACAAAGCCAACGCATTTTACTGCTAATGATATTAAAAAATATATTTTTTGTTTTTGGTAAAACCAAGGCACAAGCCTCAACAAGAGAGGAAACGTATGGACGGATTAGAAGTTCATTGAAAAAAAACAGAATTAAGCAAATATTTCCTGCTCAACAAAACTTTAACTACCTCTAATAACACATCTACGAAATAGGCAGCAAAAATCAGCGATGAAAATACAGACAATTGATTGAAAAATTTAAGGCAGCACCTTCACATTAATAATAGCAAACTATATTGTTTTTACAAAGAATATCATTGTATACGCAAACACATTATTTACATGCTATACCCTAAAATTTAGCCTGTTATATCCCTAATATTTGGCCTGATATATCCCTAACATTTTGCATGTTATATCCCAAGTATGTGACCTGTTATATCCCTAAAATATGGCCTGTTATATTCCTAATATTTGGCCTGAATTATATCCCTTATATTTGACATGTTATATCCCCACTATTTGGCCTGTTATATCCCTAATATTTGACATGTTATATCCCTATATTTGGCCTGTTATATCCCTATATTTGGCCTGTTATATCCCTAATATTTGGCCTGCTATATCCCTAATATTTGGCCTGAATTATATCCCTCATATTTGGCCTGTTATATCCCTTATATTTGACATGTTATATCCCTTATATTTGGCCTGTTATATCCCTTATATTTGACATGTTATATCCCTTATATTTGGCCTGTTATATCCCTATATTTGGCCTGTTATATCCCTAATATTTGGCCTGTTATATCCCTAATATTTGGCCTGAATTATATCCCTTGTATTTGACATGTTATATCCCTATATTTGGCCTGTTATATCCCTACTATTTGGCCTGTTATATCCCTACTATTTGGCCTGAATTATATTCCTTATATTTGACATGTTATATCCCCACTATTTGGCCTGTTATATCCCTAATATTTGGCCTGAATTATATTCCTTATATTTGACATGTTATATCCCCACTATTTGGCCTGTGATATCCCTAATATCTGAGCCTGCGAATAAAACTAATTAAAAAAACAAGAAAACGAAAATAACGATGACCTTATATCAAAAACAATTAAATAATTTTTTTCAAATCACACTTTATCTTAGTAAATAAAATGCAGCAATTTAAAGATTAATCTTATTGAGTAAGGAATATTAATGAGATTACAGTATAAAATGAAGAGGAAAATCATAAGGAATATTATTGGATCTTTCATAAAGATGTTAAAAATTTAAAGAGCCAGCCTTGTAAAATCATAACTTGAGTTCCATAAAAAATGAGTTCAGGTCAAGCTTCGATAGGACTCAGCTCCTGAATCTGACGGATCAGATATTGCTTCTCATCAACAAACTGACTGTCCGACTGTCTGTCAGACTGGAAGCGTTGCAGAAACTCCACAAGCCGGTCCCGATTCTGCACCAGGATGCTTTGCACTGCACGGGGCTTGTGCGGGTTGGCCACGAACACCTGGGGAAAAGGGTGCCGTGGTTAGAACTCAGATATACATGCTATCCCCTACCTGAGTCTTCAGGATGAACCGCTGCTATCCCCTACCTGAGTCTTCAGGATAAATCGCTGCTATCCCTTACCTGAGTCTTCAGGATAAATCGCTGCTATCCCCTACCTGAGTCTTCAGGATGAACCGCTGCTATCCCCCTCCCTGAATCTTCAGAATGAACCACTGCTATCCCCCTCCCTGAATCTTCAGGATGAACCACTGCTAAACCCCTCCCTGAATCTTCAGGATGAACCACTGCTATCCCCCTCCCTGAATCTTCAGGATGAACCACTGCTAAACCCCTCCCTGAATCTTCAGGATGAACCACTGCTATCCCCCTCCCTGAATCTTCAGGATGAACCACTGCTAAACCCCTCCCTGAGTCTTTACAATGCCATAAAATGAAACCTATGCTCATCATTCATACAGCAGGACGCATAGTGTGCGCAGAGTTACAAAAAAACCTTTCGAACGTGTCAATCGCCAATCGTAAAAAGTTAGCTTTATCACGTCAATGAGGATGTCGATCATAAATTATTCAGAGACTAGCACATTATGGCCTATACTAATCTAATCACTATGACCTGCTGAATGACGCACACAGACAGACTAACAGACAGTCAATGTAACTACAGATTCTAAAAATAACATTAGGAAACGTGCTGTATTAAGTAAGGGCACTTAGTATTGTTTATAACTCAAGCGCAATCGACCTACTGATTAACAATTTACAAAGGTAAGTGCAAAGCAAAATCGCCCGCACTAAGCTGCATGGAGACAGTCTCATTAATTTGTCATTAAGCTAGGCTATGGGTAATTATAAATAGCTCCTAACTCTATACTGCCATCGAATGGTAGTTTGTCTGAATTGATCGCAAAATCTCAGTGAATCTTTCGAAATCTCACAGTACATCTCTTAAAATCTCACAATAAATCTCTCAAAATCTCAGTGAACCTCTTAAAATCTCACAGTAGATTTCTCAAAATCTCACAATTAATTTCTCGAAATCTCACAGTAAATCTTTCGAAAGCTCACAGTAAATCTCTCGAAATCTCACAGTAAATCTCTCGAAATCTCACAGTAAATCTCTCGAAATATAGCAGTAAATCTGTCGAAATCTTACAGCAAATCTGTCGAAATCTTACAGTAAATCTCTCGAAATCTCACAGTAAATCTCTCGAAATCTCACAGTAAATCTCTCGAAATATAGCAGTAAATCTGTCGAAATCTTACAGCAAATCTGTCGAAATCTTACAGTAAATCTCTCGAAATCTCACAGTAAATCTCTCGAAATCTCACAGTAAATCTCTCGAAATCTCACAATATATCTCACAGTAATCTCCCAGTGAATAATCTCCTAAAATCCCTTCTTGATTTAGCTGCAGGGTGGTCGGTAGACACAGCGGGGAGGCGAGGGTCACCCATTCCGCTAGCCCCTAAAGGCGAGCAGACAGGCAGAGGCGTGTCTCGAAATCTCACAAAATTTTACAGTGAATCTCTAAAAATCTCACAGCAAATCTCTTGAAATCTCACAGTGTCTCTCGAAATCTCACAGTATATCTCTTGAAATCTCAGTATCTCTCGAAATCTCACATTAAATCTCTCGAAATCTCACAGTATATCTCTCGAAATCTCACATTAAATCTGTCACAGCAAATCTCTTGAAACCTCACAGTAAGTCCTCGATTCCAACAATTAAATCAAGTTTACCTTGAAACAGTGAAACGCTTCAAACGCGATTTGCTTCTGTCGACTTTTCAAAGCGTTCATAATCGGTTTCAGATTGTCTGCACTGGCGATGTACTTGGTCATCACGCTGTAGTTGTAGCGATCGAGCAGAATCTCGCCTAGCAACTGAAATTATTAATAATTATTCAAGATATTAATGAGACTATGATGCTATGACAGGGCCACTGTACACTCTGTGTGAGCGTGTGTTCTTGCGCAACTATGATTCGCTGATTCAGGGTGTAAAGCGGACAGCGGGTGTACAGCAATGCCACTGATAGTCTTACAGTGAAAGGTGAAGTACACAATTTAGTCAGTTTTTATGGATCTTTTTTGATTATCGATCCCCTCATTGAGGGAAAGTGTGTTGCTACAGTTGGAGACTATGTTGAGGAGGCTGCCCTTAAAAGTTGATGATGATGATGAATGAGTTTGAGAATGGATGAATGAGAATGAGAATTTTTATCGTGACTTAGAAACCTTTCAAAAATACATAGATTAGAAAAAGCAACCAACCTTCAAAGCCTGCCTCTTAGTGACATAGTTCTCCGACTCAATTAGTCGTTTATAATTGTCGAAAAATTCTACATAATTCTGTTCGAGAAACCGAGCTACAACAGCTTTGTGCCTTGTTAGCAAATCTTTCAAAGTTGTGAAAGCGTCGGAGCTGACATCAAAGGCCGTGCCGTGCACGTGATCGAATAGCCGATAGAAGCCGCTCGAATCCCATAGGAACGCTTCGGCAACGCGTTCGTGACGGCATGCCTCTCGGAGCATGCCACCGAAGGTGATGGCGTGCTCAGGTCGATGGTAGCCATCTACCAGCTTGTACAGTACCTGATGAGTTGGTGGTTTTTTTAGCTATCAGTTTTTATTGATTATAATCAGTTAGCGATTGAAATGTGATCAGTAGGCGATTCTAATGACTGGATGACCATATTAGGCGATTCTAATGACTGGATGACCATATTAGGCGATTCTAATGACTGGATGACCATATTAGGCGATTCTAATGACTGGATGACCATATTAGACGATTCTAATGACTGGATGACCACATTAGGCGATTCTAATGACTGGATGACCATATTAGACGATTCTAATGACTGGATGACCATATTAGGCGATTTTAATGACTGGAGACTATATTAGATGATTCTAATGACTGGATGACCATATTAGGCGATTCTAATGACTGGATGACCATATTAGGCGATTCTAATGATTGAATTACAATATTATACGATTCTAATGACCGAATGACTATATTAGGCGATTCTAATGATTGGATTACAATATTATGCGATTCTAATGTCCGAATGACTATATTAGGCGATTCTAATGACTGGATGACCATATTAGGCGATTCTAATGATTGAATTACAATATTATACGATTCTAATGACCGAATGACTATATTAGGCGTTTCTAATGATTGGATTACAATATTATGCGATTCTAATGACCGAATGACTATATTAGGCGATTCTAATGACTGGATGACCATATTAGGCGATTCTAATGATTGAATTACAATATTATACGATTCTAATGACCGAATGACTATATTAGGCGATTCTAATGATTGGATTACAATATTATGCGATTCTAATGACCGAATGACTATATTAGGCGATTCTAATGACTGGATGACCATATTAGGCGATTCTAATGACCGAATGACTATATTAGGCGATTCTAATGATTAAATTACAGAAACTTTTAGCACAATCATCATTAAGCGACTACTATAGCAGACAATTAACCTTTAAATTACCTGTCTATTCTCCAGGATATACTCAACAGCTGGATACCGGTTGCCAATCTGTTTAGAGAGCAAATTACCAAACAGGTGTTCAATAAATTTGGCGCACTCAAAGTCTACCCGATCAATGCAATCGAGCAGCATTGGCAGAAATCCTGAGCACTCTTGACTGAAAGCTACTCTAGTTACTTCAGACAGGGCCTCGCTCAACCTGGACTTTTCGATTGCAGCCTCATGAGACTCGCGATTGCTTGAACCTGCTCCAGACGCCTCTAATCGATTAGTTAGCAACAGCTTCAACGAAGCAATGGATTTGGCAACTTCTTCGTGTGCTCGCTTGAATTCGCGGCTATCAGAGCTGCTGTGCTGAAGCAACGAGCGCAATGCGGACTGCAACTGCAGCACCAAATCTCTGGGAGATTTGTGACGACCAAATCTGAGCATAGCTATGCAAATGGCTGAGGTTTGCGTAAATCAGAAATTGATATTTAAAACAAACTTACCAAAACAAAGTCAGTTCCACAGTAATAACATAATTTTGTTTTTCTATCTTGATTTTGAGCCCTTGATGCCAAACTGACACAGCCAGATAGTAGTTTTCCAAGCCAGATAGTATCTTTTCTTCCATTTATGTTTTATTTGAAAAATCAATAATTTTATTGTCATTAGGATTTTTTGAATTTCAAGACTTTCTACAACTTGCTGTTTGGAGACTTGACAAATAGACATTATAAAAAGCAAAGTAGACATAATGGTAATTTTTTTATTATTGCTTTTTTTGCTTGTACTAATGCTAGCTGGCATTGTGTTTTTTAAAGTGATTTTAATTTGGACCCATTATGTTGAATGTCAGTGATTTGAGGTTGTATACAATGTTGGGCATTGTTGATACTCTAAATACTTTTGTTAACAATTATTTGTTGTTCTAAATACTATTGTTATTAACTGTTTTTCTATTTACAGCATTGTAAATCTCTTATGTCTGACTTCTACATAATATAGGGACAACTTAATACTTGGGATTGAAACTACAATGTTGGAGGCCAATCTATTAAAAAAACTTAGTCCTTAAAAAGCATTACTAAAACATTGGTTGTATAATATTAGTGCTGACCTTTCTTCACATTTTCATTATAAACTAACTGGAACTGGATAAAAAGAAACTTCAAATATCAACTTTTTAAACATAAAAAATATAGGGTTTAGACAAGACCTCTATGATCAAGTTCAAGATTAATAAATAGTTGGATAGTCACAAATCTTGAATTCTTTCTCAAGATCTTAAAACCAAGATTGAGATGGAAAAAAGTGCCAAAATCATAATTAGTTTACATTTCAACTCTTGAAGTTATTTCAAAATTAGCCGTTGTGATATTATCTGACACCTTAAAGATTGGTGAAAATATTAAAGAGCTGGAGCAAATATGATAAGTACTTTAAGGATACCCCTTATATTAGATTTTGAACTTTTTTACAAACTACAATTAGTCTAAATAAGAAAACAGTAATATAATATTTCTTTCAAAAATTTATCCTATCCTTTTTTGTTTAAATTCATCCTTATTAAAGAACTTTTAATAGCCCAAAAAGCTGGCTAAAAATGAAAATCACTAATAAATTATATGGGAGAAATATCCAGACAATAGGCTATATATAAGCAATATTTCCTGGCACTTTTATAGCAAGCTACTTATACACAAAGTTTAAATTATTAAAGCAAAAAAGATTCTTGAATGCTATTTATTTAGTTTAATGTTTAAATAAAAATGCTACAATTTTTATTGGATACTGAGATTTTAAAAAATAAGGTAAAACATAGTCTGCTTGCAATAAGCAGTATCTGATATTCTATTGTTTATTTCAACTAGTTTTTCCATTAGAAACAATTGTCAGCAGCAAACAATAAAGCAATGAAATATATTTTATGCTATGTTTAGATTTACAAGTTAAAAAGTTAGGTATAAATTTTGTTTTGGGGCCATTAGTTGAAGAGTTAAATGATTTATATCTAAACAATTTTGCTATTGTAGAAGCAATTAATTTAAATTTACCTATTGTTGCCTGTTTTATGACTAGAGATAATTTATCCATGTATTAAATGATAGGATTAAATAAGTGTTTTCTAGTGGATTTATTTGTAGGTTCTGTAAAAAAATTATATTGACACTTGTAGTATTGATACTGAAAATTTAAGCAATTCTTTTTAATTTGATTTAAGAACTCATGCATCAATTATTGATTCATCATTTAATTTATCAAATGGCTTTGTTTTGCAATCTATTTTAAGCAATATTTTCTATGTTGAGCTACCATATTTCTTTGCCCCTGATATTATGCATGATATATTAGAAGGAATGTCACATATTGTAGTATGTATTATATTAAATTATGCAATGAAAAACTTAAGTATTAGTATTGAATAGATTAATCAACAAATTTCAAAGGTTCTTAAAGTTTCAATGCCTAAAATAACTAAGTATAATATACAAAACTTTCATTTACCTTGTACTGCAAGTCAAATGTTTAGCATATTACAATATTTTGGGCTTTTATTTGTACATTTGTTTGATCTTGAGAACAAGATTTGGGCTCCTTATCTATATCAGCATCAATTTACCGATATTGTATTTTCACCTTGTACTAATAATTTTATAAATATAGAGTATTTTCAGCATCTTATTGCTTTTCAGCTTGAAAAAAATATGAGTACACTAAACAGAATCCTAAATACAAGTGTAAATTACATTATATTTGTCATTATCCAGAGTTATATAATTTATACAATGGTTTGTACGAGCGTATTACCTTTGGACAATGAGAAATGAAGCAGAGCACCAAATAATTAAAGATATAAGTAGAAGGTCTAGGAATTTAAAAATGTTGCTTTTACATGTGCTAAAAAGTTCCAAATTCAAAAAGCACTAATAATTTCTAGTTATACACTTTTAGAGATTCAGTATTCAAGTATAATTCCTACAAAATTTGACTCCATTTTAGAACATACTGAGCAGTTACAACTTTGTAAAAAACTTAATATTGTTTATTTGATTTTAGGAAACATTTGCTTTGTCTGTAAAGGGCTAAAGTTTAAAGGTTTTCATTATATTAGCCTGAACAATAAATTTAAGATATGTAGTACCAATAGTACAAAATAATAAAGTAAAATTTTTACTAATAAGCAATATTCTTTAAGTTCATAATAAATGGATTCTTGTTTGTAAGCAAGTCAGAAGTCAATTTCTATGTCATTTACATTGCTTTTCATGTACAATCAACAATGATATTACTATTTTAATTGAATTAGGAGAGCACTTGCCCCATAGGCCTATTCAATTAACATTGATAAAAGGTCTGTTATTTGTTGCAATAAAATACTCATTTAATCTTGAATATTAAACTCAAAATTTGTTTAGCTAATTTGGTATATTTTTTCATAGCATGTTGAGTCTTTTTAGACTTTGTGCAATTCTAAAGGCAGCTTACCCTGATGCTAATGTCCTTTTATAGGCTTATGACAATTACCCTTTGGTTTTCTAAAAAACATTACTATCTTGATAGCTGTACTGGTTTTCCAGCTCTTTTCACACCTCAAAAGTTGCTGATTTGCTGCTATTAATCTGGCATGTAAGTCTTACAGACTTGTGCCTATGTCTTACAAAGTCTACTTTTAGTTTGGGTAACTTATTTTTATGGTGTTTTTAGTATATATTTAAATCTCAATATATTTATCTTTACTGTAAAAATTTTACTTGAAAAACTACTGTTACTATTACTTATGGAATTAGCTTACCATTATAAAGAAAATTATCTTACTATTATTAGTTGCTTAATATTCAACTACCACTGTGTATTGTTTTGTCAGATTTAGCCACTGTATGAATGCTAGCTGACAAAAGATGGAGCCATGTATTGTAACAATATGGCTTAAGTATATCCCTACCCTGAAGGCTGATGCCTTGGGCAAGTTGGCATAGAAATTTAGAGTAAATTTCAGCTATTTAAAAGAAATGTTATGTTATGATTAATAAATCAATTTTAATGGCATAACAGTGCACATATTTAAGTATCTACCTAGTGAGTAAAATTGAGTAAAACTACCTAGTGTAAAAACAGTAAAAACTATAAACTATGTAAACTAAGCTACTGTATATGTAGATAAACAAATATGTTACTTTGATAAACTCTAGGTATCTAAATCTTTTGCAATGCAGCTTTGTATCAGCAACCACGACCGGTTGAGCAAGAAGCTGATCTTAGCTTCATCACTGCAAGACCTTCTTGTCCAAGGCTGTTTAAAGCTCGGAATAGCTGCAGTTGAAGGCATCTAAATTTTGACATCCAATGGATTCGACATCAATGATAGCGACTTTTTGCCAGAACTATCCAAGGCCAGTACTAAGCTCTTTTTTCTAGAGCCTGGACAAGAAATAATCCATGCAGCAATGTCAGGCAAGGCAGCAAAATCCGGTGGAGTCGCAACACCTGACAGAGCAGCAACGCCTTCTGGAGCAGCAATGTCTGGCGGAATGGCAACGCCTAACGTGGCGATGTCCAGCAGAGTGGCAATGCCTAACAGAGTAGCAATGTCTGGTATAGCAGGATCGCCTATTGATGCCAATTTAAGACCATGGCCAACCATTTACTTGCTTCCAAAAATGGCTGATTTGGAATCTGCCCTCAAGAAATTAGAGTGCGATCCTAGGTTAGGCTTATGTTGAAAGCAAATTTTGTACACAGGTTTTTGGCCTATATTATCAACGATTTATTTACCAACTTCAAAAGCAAACAAGATCCCTACCTTTATAGTAAAGAGCTCCACAACATTTGCATTGCCATCATCTCTACATACCCAGGACTGCAAGATGGGTTGACTGATAGAATTTTTTTGGCGGCAGAAAATTTGCCGACGATTTAAGGAAATCCATTGGAAGATTCTAAGCGAATGTGACAGTCCAATAGTACAAACGATGCACCAAAAATTTGGTCGCAAAAAGCGTCCGGCTGATGCAAAAAAATCTAGCATTTTGGACTCTTTAGCTGAAGAAAAAAATGATGAAAAAAACGTTGGCTAACTGGTAGCAAGCGCCATGTTGCTGCCTTTGAAGATGACGAAGATGAAAACAACAAAGATGTAGTAGTACAGGCAAAGCGCCAGAAGGTTGATTGCGCAAATGCCGAGAGTACTACTATGTCAACAAGCATGATTGCCAAAAGCGTGATTTTTGGAGATGTGCAGGAATACATTCCTGAAAGTCACGAAAGCAACTGGATTAGACTAAATGAGAACTATCTCATAATGGAAATCAAAGATGTGCTATCCAACATGAAGTGTCTCTTTAGTGAACGAATCTTGTGTTGCCAAGATAAAACTGTTGAAGAGGAGTTGGAGTTGTACAAGCCACTATCAGTGCCACTTATGCTTCTGCAAGAGGCCTTTCTTATGATAGAACTTTACAACTCCAGGCGGAAAGCAGATTATGTTCTTCCTCGAACACCAGAGGATATTGAACGGAATGTTTGTGGTGCACTTTGGAATATGTGGCAAAAGCGAGATACGATGAAGCGATACATGTACTGCAAGCTGTATGTCAATAATGATTGTGATGACGATGATACTATTCTGATGAACAGCCTTTGCCTGCTACTCGGTCAAGTGAGAATTGACCCCAAAAAATTTTGATGCTGAGTTGCCTATTTACATTTTGAGGGAGGATAGTAGTTGGCGCGGCATTTTGGTAAATGGTGCTGTACTTTGTTGCAATTGTGTCAAGGATATGGTTGTTGCAATCGCAATCTGTTCAGTGTCATTTAACCTGCAGCATGTGCCCTACCTAGAAGCTTTCCTTGAAACTCTGGAGGTACTATCTAAGCTCAGACAATGTGATGCCGTATCCCGCGCACCTGCTCAGTCATTGATTGCTGTATTTTGTTAGTTCTAAATTTACTACATTCTATACATTTCACAATTAAACAGTCATTATGTTCCAGTGATATATAAATTGATTAATAGGTTTTGCACATAAATAGATACACACATAAATAGACAGACAGATACACGCATTAGTTGATAGATAGATAAACAGAAAATATATAATATAGATAAATATATAGAGCTTAGGTATAGATAAGTGGAACATAATGACTGTTTTATAGTGTGTGCTTTAACTTGATATTTATTAATTTTTTCCTTATTTTCTTCTTTAATGTCACTATGTCAATTTCACTCAGTTTTAGCTCTTTTGTCTTTTGCTTTGCATAGATTTTGTATCAGCAACATAAAAAAGTCACCACCCTTTAAAATGCAGCAAATTTGTCTCAAAATTAGTTGACTTGCTAGAGTTGGTGGCAACTTTCTAATTTTGCTGAGTATGTAAGG
>NIVC01004068.1:0-29040 GCA_002269645.1 Macrostomum lignano | reverse complement strand
AGCATTACCATTTTTAGTATATGGACTTTGAATTAGATTTAGACTAGTTGGTTTGGTTTAGTACATTATAAAATAGACATAACTTAATTCTAAATCTTAATTTATGGCTTATAATATAGATAGGCTAGGTTTATGCCTAGGCCTAATATTTTATACTATTTACAAAATTAGACTAGGTGTAAAAATAAAATATTTTTATTTATTAATAAATAAATATTCTTGCTTGCGGCTAATATTAATAATATAGATAGGCCCTGCCCTAATGCTAATGTAGTTTAGTTAGTGTTAGTAAGTAGATAGCAATCAAATTAAATTGGCACAATTTAAAATCAAGTTGGTTTCAAAACTTAGATGTTCTCAGCAAATAAAGTGAACAGAAGACATTTCATACAAAATTTCAGAGTTCAGCATACTTCTGATATGAAGTTCAGCCTTTTATAGCATAGCATATGCAAATGCAACATTATATATAAGAACAATAGTCACAAAGGGTAGGCCTAGAGTATGAACAATGGTGGCAACAAGGGGGCACAAATTCAGCCTTTGTCTATAAATGTCTATAATATAATATTTTTTATATAAAGCGTCACCATTTGGCATTTTTCGATTTTTGCTTGGCCTGTTGTTGCGAATTTGTAAAGTATCTACACCTGAACTGAGCTAGGCCTAGCTAATATAAATTTTGTGTTAGAGTGTTTGGTTTAAACCAACGTAGTAGTAAGTATAGCTCAGGCAAAAAGCCTGTTTGGCCTGTATAGTTCGGTGCATTTAATAATATTATAAGGCTAAGTACGAGTATTGTATATAAAATACCTAGTATTTTGGAAAACCGTTTTCGTCAGTTCCAGTTCCCAAATCGTACTTTAAAATCCCGCCGTAACGGAATATGTTACAATACATATTAAAACAAATGTTTACTGCTTTAAGTTTAAAGTTGACATTAATATTTTAAAAAATGAATAAAATACAATATTATTCAAACGTTTTCTCGTTTTATTTATATTTTTTGGTAGAAACAAGTACTATTATGGAGACGAATATTCAAAAAACCACGGTTCGATCTCGGAGTCAGCTCGATCTATCATTATCGTTGTATGTGATAATGTGACGATAACAATATGAAGTAAGAACTCTTCTAAATATGATAAAAATTAAAAATTAATATGTAGAATGAATAAGCAAAGAAACTAGTAGACATTTATAAAAAATGTTTCGTTCTTTTTACACTCGATAAAGACAGTAGTTAACTACAATTAAGTTAACTACAATTACTTTGAACTCAAAAATATTGTGGTAAATTAATAAATTAACTAATAGCAATTCAAATAATGGTTTCAATTGACGCTAAAAAATTCGTAAAAGTTAAAGGTCCTTATAAAACATGGGTTTTGAATATTACATATGAAATAAAAATATTGAGATAAAAATATAAGATAGGATACATGTAATTTATAAGATTATGATGTTACTTCTCCAGAAGAATGCATGTAATTGTCGTAAAAATTCTATCAATAACTTAATACAGTCAATACGTAAATTAATCCAACAGTGCACCTTGAATTGATGAATTGTGATTTCTCTATAGACCTTACAAATCTAATTGATCAAATATTAAACATGTGTAAATATGTTGCACAATTAGATGTAATTCTTAACTTGCATGTGATCAGGGCGTGAGCGCGTCGCTATGGATTTTATGGTGTGGGGATCGGGACAAAGTCAAGAATTCTAAGTGATGAAATTCCTACATTATTTTTTATATCGGTGTTTTTAACACTCAATTTTATTGCCAAACAGACACTCATTTTGTTCGCTTTTTCATAGCTTTCACTCAGACCAGGGGGGGGGGACATTGCACAGTTGTCCCGATGTCAGCCCCTGTCCCGCGTGGTGACTCGGGCCCTTGCATGTGATTATGCATTTAAAGGTACAATTTCGTAAAATGAAACAAAGTACAAGCTGGAAGCAATTGCATATGAATTCAGTCTGTACGCGCCAGCATGAACCTCGGAAAAATAGGAAATTAAAGGAGTTACAACTCCGAGGGGCCAAGACCTTTCACGACTCTGTGAAAGGTCTCGGCCTTTACTCGGCATTTTTTAGGGTTTTTAATTATTATGGCATTTGATTCAGTGCTAAGAGTAACACTTTCTTTTGTCCTACTACGAACCTGTCGAGTCCCCAGCAGCTAGTTGACGCCATCATATCGCTGTATGGTGATATGTCAGCTCCGCTGGGATATCGGCTCGCTGGTCATGCCAGCGCCTCGGTCTTTCAGCGTGTCGACAAATAGGCCGACGCTTTGATGCCACCTCGACCAACCTTAATCTAGCGCTGTGCGCCATCAACAGTTGAGGACAGGAGTGTGAGGTCGTCGGCGTAGCCCAGAACCGCTCAGGCGCTTCTCGTTGTGGCGGCGACCGATGTGTCTGCGCAGCAGGAAGCGCCGTCGCCTGCTGAAGGGGGTCCGTTCCGAAGCTGCACAATCCATGCCAGGAGCAGCACGAAGAGGAACGGCGCTAGAATGTGTCGCTCTGTGTAGCACTCCTAAACGAAGTTTCAAACAGGTCAGACAAGCCGTCTGCCGTCACCACAGCGTAATGCCGCGGCGCAGACGGGCAGACGACCAACCTCGCGCGCTGTCAGCGGTTCACCTCAACGGTCTGATGCCCAACGTTGAGGACAAAATTCGGCGACGCAGATCTAGATCGAGAGGACTTGCCTGGACGGCCTACCGGTCGATTCGCGCCATCCTTCAGTCCAAAGCGCTGCCCGATCGTCAGAGGGCTCGGCTGTTGAGACCGTGTTGCTCGACAACGCTGCAGAGACGTGGATGTTCAAGGGATGCTAGAATTCGCGCTACTGGATTTTGCGCTAATTGTCTTCTGCGCACCAGGATTTTGCGCGAATCGGATGATTTTAGGCGACTTGAAATTGAATTCGACTGCATCATTTCTCGCGACGTACATGTACTTCAAGCGACTAGATTTCGCGCGACTGAATTTCGCGCAACCGGATTTAGATCGACTGGATTTAAATCCAGTCGTGTGAAATCCAGTCGCTAGAAAGAAGCCGCGCCCTTTAATTCCAGGTCGTTCGATTTCCAGTCGCGCAAATGCAGTCGCTCGAATGCCAGATCGCGCGAAATCCAGTCGCACGAATTCTAGCGTCCCGATGTTAACGGCCACGCTGGAGCAACAGCTAAATAAACAATTGGATCACTCGGCCGCGGGGCTGCTCCATGCGTTCAGGCTGACAAAAGCGTCCTGTCCAAGGATGTACCATCCTGCAGCGAGACGGCGACTCCAACTGACAGGCGCTACGTGATCCGGGCGATTGCCCTAGCCTGTCCAGGGCATCCTGCCGCTCACTTTGCTAGAACAGTTCAGGCGGGCTCAAGCGACCGAGGACACGGAGATACGTGGACTGCATCCTGAGCAACGTTGGGGCGCCCGACATTGTCGATCAATGGGCCAGACAATTGATTATTCGCCTGCTGGCGCTGTTGTTCTATAATTACCGACGAGTATAAGCTGGTTATTTTACAAATTCAAAGTTACAAACCCTTAGTTACGAAATCGTACATTTCTGACGTTTCAACATCACGCTATGCAAGATTTAAGACCTGCACTGAAGCAACAGTAAGGTCTGTGAAGCTGATTTTTTATATAAACGCAGATTTCAGATGGTAAATTGCAAAAATAAAATTGGTTATCAGTTGTTGTTGGGTATTTCGTAGTTCTAGGGGTAGATTTATTTAGCCTGTATGCGACATCGTACAGTTACTGACGTTTCAACATCACGCTAGGCAAGATTGGAGACCTGCACTGAAGCAACAGTAAGGTCTGTGAAGCTGATTTTTTATATAAACGCAGATTTCAGATGGTAAATTGCAAAAATAAAACTGGTTATCAGTTGTTGTTGGGTATTTCGTAGTTCTAGGGGTAGATTTATTTAGCCTGTATGCGACATCGTACAGTTACTGACGTTTCAACATCACGCTAGGCAAGATTGGAGACCTGCACTAAAGCAACAGTAAGGTCTGTGAAGCTGATTTTTTATATAAACGCAGATTTCAGATGGTAAATTGCAAAAATAAAATTGGTTATCAGTTGTTGTTGGGTATTTCGTAGTTCTAGGGGTAGATTTATTTAGCCTGTATGCGACATCGTACAGTTACTGACGTTTCAACATCACGCTAGGCAAGATTGGAGACCTGCACTAAAGCAACAGTAAGGTCTGTGAAGCTGATTTTTTATATAAACGCAGATTTCAGATGGTAAATTGCAAAAATAAAATTGGTTAACAGTCGCTGTTTAGTATTTCGCTGCACCACGTTCATGTAAACTTATCTTCGTGCTGGTGCTCTGTGTAGATTGAAATTAATTTGCGCAGCCACTGATGCAGCCACTGATGGAAAGGTGCAAAAAATAGAGGAGCTTCTTCAATTGGGCGCCGATCCTGATTCCAAGGATTCATTTGGTCGCACGGCGATTCACTTCGTTTCAGAGCGTGGTCAGGAAGGCCGTTAGACTGCTTATCAAATGGATGGCGCGTGTGGATTCTCAGGCTGATGATGGACAAACTCCCCTTGTATCTGGCCTCTTGGCATGACCATTCAGTTATTGTAGTAGAGATGGCTGACTAAAACCGGCGCCGATACAAATATCAAACGATCTTTTGGAGCTACTGCCTTGCACATCGCAGCTGAGAATGGATTTGAGAAGGCTCTCAAAGTCTCTTAGACTAATGATCTTATCTGGGGCAGACAGCAACCTTCAAAGAAAAGATTTCATCACAAATGCACCTGGTGGCTCAGAGTGGAGACGTCAGATTACTCCAGGCCATGCTTTCGAATGGCAATGGCGGATCCGAATTTCCAAGATAATCGAGGGACGACGCCTCCTCATGCAGCTGCCTACAGCGGCGCGTCAGTCTGTATAGCTGAGCTAATTCACGCTAGCTGGCACCGACCCGAAAGCACAGCTCCGTCATGCATAGCTAGAGTCAGCGCGCGCTTCACCCGGCTGCGTGCGCGGGCAGAGCTGCTGTCATCGACCACTGATTAGCGAAGAATGCGACCCGGTTGTAAAAAATTCTGCTGGCTTTTAACGCCTGCTGCAATGGTATGCATGGTCAGTGCGGTACTTTGATTCATAGCTCGTAGATCTTATATTCTCATTTTTTCGATAAACAGCTACTCAATTGAACTAAGAATGATGAATTTACTGCAGACACTACTGACGAAATTGAGTTTAGTAGTTGATTTTCGCGCTGTCGCGAAACACAATTTTTTTACAATAGCTTTTATGGCCTCATAAGCGGTTAATGAGTGGCCCATCTTGTGTATATATGATTTTTGCTCTGATTCAACTGATGTGACTCGACCCAAATGTCAATCAGCTTCCAGATTGCGCAAACAGTCCTTCTGTTGATCGATTGCGAGAGATGCTTAGTGAGCAATCTGATATAGATACTCGGTCGATTCCGAATCATTTTTTGTAAAAGAGTTTTGAATGTACACTCATTACATACAGTACCGTGCTCTTTCCATTGAATCAGAGACCATATTGACACAACCGATGAAGCCGCATTGAGCAGTGATCTGCACTCGGCATTAAACTCAGCCGGCTTCACCCAACAAGAAAGAGCCAGAATGCAAAGCGCACTCGCCGAAGTCACACAGTCCATAGTGAGGCGACGGCTGCAAACTTCGGCGAGTTCGCAGAGCACGACAATCACTTCGTTGGCAGCTTCCCCGAGGGCTGGTCAAGCAGTCTGGTGCGACTGGACGGCCGGACAGAGCAGGACTCTGAAATCGACATCACCTTTATTGACAGAAATCGCATAGTTCACTTCAATGGGACTTGCGAGTGCGACAGCCAGTATCTCTCCACTGCAAGTTAAAGGGTTGAAAACTTATCACGCCAAGAGCATAGTGTTCTATCTGGTGGACGAAACACCATCTAAGGATTGGATGCCACAAAACTTGATTTACCTGACAAGGCTGGCATTGTGTAAGCTCTACAATTGCTATAGTCCGTGAGTCAAGCGACGAGAATAAGCTAATGAGGCATTTTTCCCTGTGAAATGCTTGGATATATATCTCAAAAAAGGAACAGTGGGAAGCAACGCATTGCGACTGTTCTTCATGAAGTATCGAAGATATCCTGAACATTGTTCAAAAGTTCAAGGCTCAACTGCAACCAATCACAAAAGATGCAAACTTCCATTTTTATCCGTTCCTTATGCAGTCATGCAGTGATGAAGGCGAGTATAGCACTGGAAATCCACTGGGGCAACCTTCAGTCCCACGATCTGTATGACGCGATTCGCAGCCTATTGCTGAGATTGTGCAGCGATGATCAGTGTTGGTGACAAGCTGCTGTCATTCCTAAATGACGCCTCACGAATTCCGAATTGTGCCTTCTCTGCCCGACAGTGCTTAGTTGCCATGGTGCATTTTAAGCTCGGCAACCTCGAAGCCGATAGACAGGCTAGCTCTTGATTCTTCGAGGAATCAAAGACCTCGAGCAAAGGAATTCAGTTCAAGCCAATGCGTGACTCGCAAGAAATAAAGCATTGTCCTGAATTTTTCTGGCAGCAAATACAAGAAAGTGACTCGGCTTGGAAGTTTAGTAGTTATAGTAAACTATAACTACTAAACCACTTACTAAACTAGTAAACCACGCGCATGAACACGACTCACCTCTGGAACTCAAATTTCTGCCTAAGGCCGTGGCCAAACACTTTCCTGTTAGCTTTTTGTACTTATAAATTGGTACTATCTGAACTCCGACGTTCTGTTCAAGTGTCTGAACATAGAGCTGAACGTCAATAGTCATTTTACAGACTCGAACGCGTGGTTTAACGAAACCTTAGTAGCCGACTCGGCAGACTTGTTGGAACTGCTGATGATTGTTGAGTTTTGCACGGACACCAATGTGCTAGTGCAGCTTATTCACAGGAACAAAGTTGATCATACAAAATCACATAGAGCTTGGCCAAAAAATACAGGAACTTCTGGACACAAACGTAAGTCATTCTTTCAATCAGTTTATTTAATTTTTTATCGACTATCACTGCTAAGCTGGTATAAATTTATCATATTGTTTCAATTCATCGGTCTCACGAAAAACATATTATACCCGCCGCAGCGATCGTCCCTGTCAGGATTGAGTTCGCTTCTGCGTCTGCGGTCGATAAGCTACAATCGAAGGATTAGAAACGACAAGCTTAATTTTGTAAATCATCCAATATTGGAAAACTGATCTTATAAAAGAATTACACCGTATACAAGCGCGTATACAGGAATATACGCCACTACCCGCGCACCAACCCCTAACTCCTTTCTGTTGTTCGAAATCAATCACGAGTTAGACAGCATTACGACCCCTCTATCCCCAAGCTTTTCCCCGCCTGTTACGTAATACCCCCACCATTAATCATTTCTCTCCACTGTGCCCCACCTCAATTTCTCGTCCAATCACAGCGCGGCTGGCGGGTGACGTCATTAGGGTTGTTTGGTAACGGAGGTCCAAGGACGGGCCACAGCCTGTCCTTCAATGTCACGCATCACGCTAACGTTATCGCGTGACGCGTGATATCAGGGCTAAAAATAGGAGCCTGTTTTGAGCCGTGAGCGGAAACTTTTACCTTATCATTTACCTTTACTTTGTTTTGCTGTTCTCTGGGCTTCGGTCTCTTGTGTTGTTCTGTTTTCTCGCGAGACCGAACCTTCCCTCAGAAACTCAGCACCCGAATCGGAAACTCTTCTCAACTTTCTCTGGCTTTCACAGGGTCGAAATTTCACAACTTCGAAACTTCTAGCAAGGTACTTCATAAGGTCAAAATTTCACATCGAAAGTTCATAGCAGCCACTTTCACAAGATCGAAATTTTGCAATCGGAAAATTTCGACTTAGTAAAGGAAGATGCTTTCGACGTGAAATTTCGAGTTGGACCGACTCTCTCGCGCCCCAATACTTGATTGCTCCTGATCCTCAGGATCTTCCCAATTAGCATCCACTAATTGTCCTAACACACACCCCGATCCGAGACTGCAGCCGCCGCGACCATCCGACAACCACCTGCCCGTCGGCCGCGTCTGTTAAGGTATTTTTCCTCTGTTGTGCTGCCCATTGGGTCGCATTAGCCTGGTCTCCTCGCCACCATTGCTCACCATCTAATACTCTGTCGTAACCTATTCCACTTATTCCACCAAGTTTAGGGCCAGCAATTCTATCAGTCGTGGTATGAAGTGAGTACACCTTTTCACGTTCAATTTTGAACAAAGTCCAGTTCTAAAAAAACTAGCGGAAATTCAATTCAGACAATTCAGACTGGGGCAACAAACCCCAGTTCAAAACATTCTGCTACGGAAGCGAGGTTTAGCCATAGACAAAATTGTCCCCAGTCTGAATTGTCTGAATTGAATTTCCGCTAGTTTTTTTAGAACTGGACTTTGTTCAAAATTGAACGTGAAAAGGTGTAGTGAGTGCGCCTGTCGCAGGGCATGTAATGGAAGCTGAGGAACAGAGTGGATGATCACCGAGTATGAGCCGAATTTAACCGAATACTTCTAGATAACTCCCAGTGAGATGTGCACGACGAGAGAGCTCTGGGACCTGTACTTCCACATCCCCTTCCGCATCGAATCCATCTAGGAGGAAAGACATAAAATGGTGGTACCTATAATCCACCCTTGGGATCCAGAGCTTAGGAGGGAATTGTAGTCTAAAACCGCTCACCAGCTAAAAGATCCACCTATGCAAAAGTCTTCATTTCTATGGCACTGACTAGCAATCTAGTGCGGCCCCCCTTCGGGGCGCTCAATAAACAAGGAGCATTAAATAGTTCATGAAAAACAATTAAAAAAGCACATTTTCTTAAGAAGCAATTCCTTCTTGGTTCCAAAGCATCCCCCAGATAAAAGCATCCACCCAGATAGCAAGCATCCTGCAAATAGCAAGCATCCCCCAGATATTGTAGAAGCATCTACCCAGATAGCAAGCATCCCTGTATAGAAAGAATCCCATAAATGTAGCCAGTACCTCCCCTCTCCCAAATAGCAATTACCCGCCCCCCTCGAGAGCAAGCATCAACCAGACAGCAAGTAGCTAGTGCAAGCGTTACCTTCACTAATGCAATAATCGCTTTCTCACGTTGTGCAAAAATCCACGTCTCAGCTATAGCGCAGAAACTCTTTTTTAGACAGCGCAATAATCTGCTTCTCAGCTAGTGAAATAATTTTTTCTCATCTAGTGCAATAGTCCTTAATTACTCATCAAGTCAAAAAATCGATCTCTCAGTGGGTCCAGAAAATGCTGGCCCTTCGCAATGCCCTTTCATACGGTAAAGACATATTGTGCATCTCATACAGCTATGGTGCATGTGGCATTGGTATGCACAACAAATAATTGTATTTACACAAGCTAATGCAGTAACAAACTCTGTTCTTACCGCTGCAACTAAAATATTGCAATATTGTGACCCGAGCCTTGCCAAGCAAACATTTTCATTTTTAGCTATTGCGTCAGCATCCGTTTCGATCTGCATTTGGAGCTCGTAAATTTAAAATTTGTTTTTTTGTATTCAAATGCTACACAAATTCTATTTGTGGTAGATTTCAGAGTAATAAATAGTTTCTTAATAAATAAATGACGATGGTTAAGACTAAAGCCAATGAAGCTTAATAGGCTATGAATTTTTCTGCGATTTGAGACAAATCTTTTATGATAAACACATTCGGCTTAAAATAAGACCAACATTTTATCACACAATTTTTACATCAAATTTGATTCATTTGTACATTTAGTCGTGTAACTAGAAATCTAGTGCCCCCCTTCGGGGTGCTCAATTAGCAAAGAGCAAAAATTATTCATGCAAATACATTAACAAGCACATTTTCTTAAGAATCAATTCCTTCTTCAGTTTTATAAATCATTTTATATGAGTAAAATTTTCACCGACAAAGATGTTTGCTATGAATCTCTTTCTTCTAAAAGTAACAAAAAGACAACGAAATAAAGCATTCACAAAGATAACAGACGTTCCCATTAAATAGAAAACATCCCTAAAACAGCAAGCATCCGCAAGACAGCAAGCATCCCCAAAAATAGCAGCATCCCCCAAGATAGCAAGCATCCCACCCAAATACAATAGCAAGCACATGAGTACATTTACATATATACATGTAAGTACAAGGATCACACAAGGTGCACTCTCTGTTGCCTTGAGAGTACGTGGTCATCATGGTGTGAATTTTAGCTACAGCAATTCCCCTACCACTTTGTTGGGAAAAAAACAAGTCAAGCCTTACTAATTAAGTGAATTAAAAAAATATTTTATTCGTTCCATAAATCTCTTCTCTTTCCTAGCGCATTAGTATCAACGGCAAGACCCATAAAAGATTGAGAGACTTTCCCTGCACTCTGAAAAGTGACGACCACAGGCAGAATCTTCTTTGATGGCAACTTTTCGATGTTGCTGAGTATACACGCGTGCCACCAGAACCGAAGGCCGAATTGATTAGGAGATAAAATGAGTGAACTGGGAAATGGTTAGCCAAATTTTTCCACAGGTTGTCTCTCTGTGATTGTCCTTTTATGAGGACCTTTAGTGTTGTTCCTCTGGTCGTCCGCTAGCTAACTTGCATCCGCTGGGTGAGTTGGCTTTAATCTAAAGCCTTCGATAGTAGCGTACGATAGTTGTGCTGCCACCAGCTCCTTCAGGCCTCAGTCTTCGGTGAAGTGAGGGACCCGTTGGAACGAAGAAATAAACAAGACGAGCGAACTCTGCACGCTGTGACGATTTGTGACCCCAACGACCTAGTCAGCAGATTCTGCCGGGCTCAGCGGGGGTGGTTGGGAGGACGGTGTTAGCCTAAAAGCAGACTCTAGTAACAATGCTAATGGGATCCGTATTTATAGACTATTGTCCCTATTTCTAGCAACTGACGTCAATTACTTGTCATAAAAAGGCAAAGGCGCAGAAGCACGCGAGCTCTGCCATAAACACGACGGGCCAACATGTTTACAGCACTGCAGACTAGATCAAATTGTCAAGGGCCAAGCATCACAGACGACATGACACAGCGCAGGGCGCTTGCCTAGGGCGCCTTCCACACCGTGCGGACTGTCCTGCAGTGCCCCAGGCTGCCGTATCGGCTGAGAGGGCGGCTTTTCCAGGCAGTCATAGAAACCGCGTCCTTCTTTTCAATGCTGAATTGTGGACACTGACCGGCCCGCAGGAGCGCGGCAACTCAACGCCGCTCAGGCTGCACTTCTGCGAGCCACTTTCGGTGTCCACTAATTGCCGACCGCCACCACCAACACCAGCAATGACGAGCTATTCCGTCGGGCCCAGCTCTGCCGACCCATGCAGCCAGCTGCTGCGCATCCGGCGCCTACAGCTTGTTGGCCACGTCATCCGAGCAGAGCAGTACTGCATGCTCTGAGCCGCTGCAGGATGTACTGCTGCTATCCCTTTAAGTGCCGCGGCGGCTTGGTTCAGCGAGAAGTCAGCGTTTTTTCGACCTGCTTCTAAGAGAAGCTGAGATTTCTGACACTCGCGGTCTCGCTGCTCTACGCAAATCTGCGCTTGCGCGCGCTTTTTGACAGCAACTTGTCAATTGTTGACAAGGGATGAGTCGCTAGTAAAACCGCCAGCGACGGATAGACAGGGTGAACCAAAAGTGGCTGCAAGCAGAGAACAAAGAGCCCGTGAGGCAGGTAGGAGGCAGACAGCGCAGTGCAAGGGAGGCGGGCAGGGGCTGCATACAAGCACCACGCAGGGCAGACGGGCAGACAGGCAGAAAAGGCCCAGCGGCAGGCGACATGGCAAGAACGAGGGCATGAGAGGCTGCTGACTAGAGTAGACACCTAAAAGATAATCCAGTCGCTTACTACATTAGACATGGTCAACCGGTCTGAAAGTAATCTTAATAGTACCAGTAAAAGAGTTTACATTTCCAACTTCTAAAAACTTAGAAATTAAAAAACTCGACCGAATCTGTCGTTTCAATTTTTAAAAGAAGCTTTCGAGGTGGGAATTATTATTCGTAGAAGCCACGCTAAAATATCGACATTTGAATCTTTCTGCAATGATCTGCTTGTCGTCCGTGCAGCAATCCAACGTCGATGACAAATATGTACTTTTACATTACACCGATGTTAAGACGACGACTAACGTCGTTATCCGTCGATGTAACGTAAAAGTACACTTTAGTCATCGACGTCAATAGAGGTCGGTAACGTCGGACAGACGTAAGTGCATGACTAAGATGATCAAGCAGAAAAATTTCTCAATTGTCAATTATCGTCGGCCAATGTTCGCGTCCTCTACAAACATTTTTAATCACTAGCAGAAAAAAAATCAAGAAAAAACTGTGATGCAACCGTCAGAAAAAGATATGTGGAAAGTCTTGACAATACCTTGCCATTAAACGAAAGTCGCTGATGAGGACGCTAAGCAAAATTATTGAAAAATAACTTCTGCAACATATTTTCATTGAAGCAGCCTAAGAAAAGCCTTGCATCGAGAGCATTCGGGATCATTATTTGCGCAGCAATTTTTAAAGGAATTTCAAGAGAAGTAAAAAATGAAAGAAAGAAGCAAGAAGTCACTTTATTAAGCGATTTGACTAGAAAATATTCGATCAAAATGCTTGCTTAAATTTCTCTGTATCTATAAAAATTCCGTTTCTAAAAAGTTAAAAAAAATTCTAGAAACTTTGTTTTTTCAAAATCTTTAGGAAAAGCTTTTTGACTCAGAAGAAGAAATCTCGAAGCCACTCCTTATTCTAAATTAGTAAATCGAATGACGAAATTGCTTGGGTCGCTTCTCGTTGCTGTGGCCCTTGCGGTCTACGGTAATGAACGAACTTATGCTGGTGAGTATCTTAATATAGAATTACCTCAGCTACGTTTCAAGAGTACGTCAGTCACAATGCTCTCTTTTCTTTTATTAGTAAAGGTTGTAAAGCTAAGCTGAAATAGAAATATCGATAAGTAAAAAAGTAAAGCTTCCTTTACTTGAATTTGACTTTAAAAGTCTTTAGTCGGTTGAATGAGAAGCCAAGGGCGAACGACGCGCAGAAATGCAAAAGCCCCCGTTCTGACTCTGACTTGGGAGCTGAAATTTTAAGTAGTGCGGCCCAAAGGCTTGCGCTCTGATACCTTCCCCTCTGTGGCGCCGCTCGTGGCTTTATTGTTGTTGTTGTTGTCAATGTTGTTGTGGTTGCCGTTGTTGACTTCGGATGGCGACTCCTTAGGCTGAGACCCAGTTAAGGGCACCGAGGAGTCGCACCACCAGCACTACCAGATAGAACCTCGCCTCCGCAGCGACGGCAGATTTCAGAGTCCGAAAGGCCGATGCGCTTCTTGTAGTAGGCATAGGGGGGCGATAAGAACCTGCTGGTGGCGTGTGTCGCCGGTGAAGGTGATCGGACTGGCATAGACGTCCTTGAGGTGCGGCCTGTAGGCTATGGAGCGCTGGAGAAATCTCCTGGCAGTCAACGGCAACGTGTTGTTGCGGCAGGTCGGCGTCTTTCTTGGCTTCCCTATCCACGAGCCGAACGAGGTCCCTGAGTTGCTCGAGGAGAAATTTGGTCGTGGGTCGGTCAGCCTGGAGTGCTCGAATAGCAGACTGACTGTCAGTGATAGTGGCAGCGGTGGGTGGGCACGTGTTGATGATGTCCTCGAGAGCAAGGCTGAGAGCCCGGAGCTCAGTCTCAAATGAGCTGCACCACCTTTCTGCTGCCGTCATACCAGAGAAAACCACAACTTGCTCGATGTCATTAAAGTAGCGAAGTAGCAGGTCACTCGCAGCCGCTTCTTTCAGGTAGCATCGGAGAAGCTCCGGGAAGAGGTGCAAGCAATCTGAGTTAGTCAGGAACTCCCACGGAGAGGGACGGACCTAGGCATTTTGTAGGCGTCGCATCGGTAGGAGTTGGTTGAGCACGGAGCGGGCTTGCTCTCGGGGGCCCTTGTTGGCTTTGAGCTGCGGTACCGATCAGCGCTAGCAGAGCTCTCTCCATGGGTCGCCAGTTGGCTTTCTAAGGGCCTTCTCCACCGCGATGAGGGCTTTCCGCTTGGCTTCGACGCTGACTGCTGGTATACATAGAGACTCGCGATAAACCACCTCCAACTTTGGGAGAGCAGAGATGAGACGGAGTGCTTCTCTTTGGCACGATTGATTTCTTGAAACTTGGAGTTCGGCAACCTGGACATCCAGGCGGCGGCCGCGAGAAAAGCTCGGCGGGAAAACCTTCAGCGGAGAAACCTCGCTGCGGGAAAAGCTGCGGGAAGTTGTAGTTGCCGTTGTTGTCGTTGTTGTAGCCGTTGCCGATATTGTTGTTATTGTTGCTGTTGTTGTTGTTGTTGTTGTTGCTGTTGTCGCTGTTGCTGCCGTTGCTGTTATTGTTGTTGTTGCTGCTGTTGCTGTTACTGCTGTTATTGTTGCCGTTGTTGTCGTTGTTGTTGTTGCTTTTGTTGTTGTTGCGGTTTAGATCATATCATCCTACTATTTGTTGATTTCTGCTCGCTTACTCCTATGCATAGTCTCATCATAAAAAACTACAGTAAACGGTGGACGCCAAAGTTGCAAATCGTGCCAGGCCTACTAGAGGCCGGTTTTTGGTGCAAATGCATAACTGGCTTAGGCAGTTTTTAATGCTTTAGCACTAACTTTACAATAAATCACATTCTTGACTTTTGAATTCTACGCGTATTGAAGTACCATGTCCGAGATTGCTACCTCAAGCTATAGGAGTGATCCCGTTCGCTACTGTAATCAGAGTGACAGGCGCAGGATGGCTTCTACGGGTGAACCAAATAGTCTTAAAAATCACTCAAAGACTTCCCGTCACCGGAGAAATCCACAATAGTTCTTCTTGGAAATGCGAGCGTACACAAAACAGGCAAAAGCAGCAGAAATTTTGCCAAAACTTAGCATCCTCACCGGTATCAGGTAGTATTTCATGAAAAAAAACAATTTACCGAACGTAAGAACGCACTTACAAAAGACATACTTGCTTCACCTGGAATTAAAAAGTTATTAAGAAGCTGCGATATTGGGGAATCTTAACTAACAAACTGGAAGAGTCAAATTATTTGCTGAAATTTTTTTCTGAAAAAAACGGCCGCTAGAAAAAATATCTGAAATTTCAACTGCCACTCTCAACCCATGCAGAAAAACTCAAGTTCGTCAGCTGCAGCCAGGGCTCGAACTGGGATGGCACAAATCACTTGTGCAACAAGGCTTATAATGGCAAACTGGATACAGATACAGGGGGTCTATTAAACTGCGCTCACACGGGCAACGAAAACACCTGGTGGAAGGCGAAATCCGAGCATTTCGTCCGGTTTCAGCGCGTCCGCATCTTCAACCGCGCGACTCTGAGGGAGAGACTGACCGACTTCGAAGTGATTATCATCGATGAGAATAAGGTGTGCAATCGGTACAAGAATTCGGAGCAATTCGCCTACAAGACTCTGCCATGCGTCGGATACGGACAGGAGATCATGGTGAAAAGTCGCCTGCCTCAGCTGACGATCTGCGAGGTCGAGGCTTTCGGAAAACCGATACGTGAGTCCGTCTTTGTTTCACTTTTTGTTAAAGAGGTGAAGTCATGCAAATAGTAAATATAAATATGGTAAATAACAAAGTTGTGTTCAAAGGCTGAAAATGAGAACCTAGTTTGAGTAATAGGTTAACGATTACGTAAATGTTTCAGATTTTCTTAGAAATGTGAAACGAAATTTTAATATCATTTTTCGCTTTTCGTAATCAGCAATTAATCCTGTTTTTTGTCACTACTTTTAAGGTTTTTTTACTTCTTCTAGTTCATTGCCAAAAAGTTGTTAATTACTTTAATTTCATTTATCAACTTGCACTTGCCTTGTCAAGTCTCAGTTTGACACTGATGTCTGTGACAATGGATTGCTAATAAAAACAAATTATTAGCAATAGCATTATTAGCTTATTTATTTAAAACTTGTGAGTCAAAAATGTGCAAAAACACATAAATCCGTGTGAAACGGCAGTTTATAATAAATATATTAATTAGTTAGCGCATTTCAAAACTAGCGGCGCTAATTGCGCTAAATTTCAATGTAGAACCAGCTGGCATACGAGTACAATTCCGTCACAAACATTTCATTCTGACGCGGAATTGTTATGACTCACGGTGAGAGCTGCTGAGATTTCAAAACTCACGGGGAGCTTTGTTGAGATTCGATTGTGTAAGGTGTCGTATCGCTCAATTACTTCATGAGGAAAGGTTTTGCAGCAGGTGATGACTTGCAACGCCCATTCAAGCTTACCAATGAGCTGCTTGAGCACCCACTGACTCAAACTGACCTTGACCGGCTTCTCCAAAATCAGCTGAATTAGCTTCCTCGCTTTGTCCCCGGGCAGCTCTTTGATTCCTTGCACAATGTCGAACTCAATGCCTAGAGATGACATCCGTGCCAAAATTAGATGAGTCAGCATTATAAAAGCAAGTGACTGAAGCCGCCGCACCATAGGGAATTTAATTATCACGTTAAATGAACCACAAAACTTGAACTTAAGCCAGTGTTGACAAAGTAATCAGGATGCACGCCACAAGAGCCGTATGCTTAGCTCAGGTCAACCTTGGTCTCGAAGCAGCCTTTTGTCAGCTTCCGCGCAAATTTTTCGACACACGAGAACCGCAGATTCTCCTTGCTCTCCAATCTTGAATTCACCCATGCGCAATCGATTAAATGCAACTACAGTCATGGATCGGGTGCACACGACTGTTCCAAGTCTCCACGAGCGCAGATCATCCGCGCCGCCACCGTCCGTCACTCCGTCACTCCGTCCTTCCGCGCGTCCGGCCGCAATCCAGTTAAATTTCTTTTAAAATATGCAACTCAACCACGTCATAGTTCATTTAAGACGGCTGGTAGCTGCTGACCTCAACTGCCCTCAGCAAAGCTGACTGAACGTTATGCGAAAACCTTCAGCAAAGTCATCCAGAATGAACTTCTTTCTCGCAGGCGTGAAGTCATCGAGCTCCAAAGCATCTACCGGTATGCTTAAATACAGCCGCAAATTTTTAAATAAGAATGGGGAATTTAAAACAGATTCCGCACTTTAGTCAAAGCAGTGACCGGCTAGCCTCTGCACTTTTATCCCTCTGCGTCAGCACTTTGGAGACAGGCCGTTGCATCTGCGCCATCAGGTACGTGGCAACCCGTCTTCGATCAGATCTGCGCTCATGATCAAACCTCTTGACACGAGCTCTGTCGAACCGGAGGTCAAACAGCTCGCCAATGCGCACCGCACTGTGTAGCGCAGGTGGTAAGGCAGCTCCGAGACATCTAACAGGACATCTGGACCACTCCTTATTAGACTTCGTCATCTAGCAACTTCAGAAGAAACATAACATTCGCATAGATCCAGTCTCCACACGCTAGCGAATCAACAGCAACCTCATTCATTTTCAACTCTGCTTAATGTCACCTGACTGGGTAACTCCTGCGAATTGCTGCTTCGGCTATTTGATGCAATCCGCAGATTCGTTGCACTTTGCCGACCTCTACAGTGGGCTCTTGCAGCACAGCATCCGCATTATCTGAGCACAGGTTTGCCTGCTACCTGATGTCGCCGCAAAGGCTGAGGATCAGTTGGGTGTTCTTTCCTTTTTGATGGTAGCTTCTGATTCTGTCGTCTCCAGCTTTTATTTCTGCAATCAGAGTGATTTGCCAGTTTTCTGTCAATATCCTGTCGACTTGCTACCTCGGGAAGCTGAGACATGGCTGACAAGCTACAAATCGAGTCCAATACCAGGAGCGACTCTTTTAAAATACGCTATCAGACGCTAAAGAAGTTCTGCTTTGTTCACTTGCGCTGAAATTCAAGTACTAGTAGTTTCTCACGTAGCGCATTTACGGTGCGAAGCACATCCGTCAGAGCTACATTTGTCTGAGTTAGCGGTGTTCAGCAATAATAAGAATAATTGTACCATTTTGTCTACGATTTTCGGCTGTAAGCCTGTCGGAAACATTTCAATTGTTTGCTGGCTGTTTTAGATTGTTGCTGGAAAATTAACAAAGGAATTTGGCTATAGAAAAAATCAAAACATGACAACGACACAAAACAACAAAAACTACTAAGCAGTAGTTTTTTTCTCTGTTACAACAAGGACAACTGAAGTTACGTTATATATAGGACGCGACACTCAGCTTTCGTGGAAATTTTTTGGAGGCCCGTAAGCCGTATAAAGTTCTACGTACATAAGCCAAGGATTCGACCGCTACAAATAGCTAGAGCACAGGACTGTGTGTGTTGTAATAAACCATTCAGGTTTTCATTTCTTACTAAACTTGATAAGCTGACTTCACCTATTAATTAAAATAATTATATCACGTTCCCTTAATGGCCAATAACAATATGCATTTTTTAATTTGGATTTGTGAAATAGCTACTGGTTTTCTTGTTTTCTTTTTTGCTGACAAACATGGTTTCTTTATATCACAATTGTCAACAAGAGACCATGTTTACAAAGCAATTTTTTTATAGTTATTATAGCTCTAGGTTGCAAATACCATTGCATCTAAAATTAAATTTTAATTTCTGAAAAATAACATATAGAACATCATATTTGATATGAAAAAATGGTCTAGGAAACTTCCATCATGAAAGCTTGGCTTGTTTATAGTTGACTGGGTGTGTTCTCCTATTATATTCTAATATAAGTCAAGAAAATAGTGACAATTTTTCCAAAGTCACTTTTTGCCTTTTTGGGTTTACACTCTAGAAATTGACATTAAAATAAAAGCCGACAGTGATTTGGCATTTGACAGTGATATTTTCTTTAATACATAAACTGTTTTATTTTACACTTGCTTAATGAGATTATTAGTTTACAAACTAAAAACTCGTTTTCGCTATTGAGTATTGACTAGGAATTGTGACAGACTGACAAATTTCTAAAGAAAATTTGGCGTATTTTACACAAAATTGCACGAAATTGGGTTGTTTTCACTGTACTTAACTGTACGCTGCTTATAAATGTAGTCTACTATTTTATCACTGACATTTTAACGAAAAACAAAATTCTGGACCTAACGCCGAAAGAATTAGCTTTCTACGTGCAACTAGTCGAGAATTACATGTATGTTAAGACCAGGCCTCCAATAAAAATTACACGATACGCGAGTGTAGTCACAGTACGGTACAAGAAAAGGAAGAATGCAGATGAACACGAACCGAATAGATTTAGAGAGTGATAATCCTATATGATACAGACTGATAATTGGCTAGACGATTTAATTTGATTACTTCAAGTTACAAGCTTCAATGCAATTCGCGGCGCAGATAATTTCGAACTGATAATAGCGGAAAATGATATCGAGACAAACGATTAATAATAACTTAGTTACGCAATGGCAAGCAGATCTCAGCTTGAAGAAGAAAAACCGAACACGACCAACGGAGAAGACTCCTAACCCCTGGCCTAAACCAGAACCTACACTCAAACGAGAGCCCTGCCGAATTGACCGTTCAACGGAGCACTGACTAAATTCTATCAGCACTGCCCTTCAGTGTGACACTGATCGAGGCCCTCTGGGTCGAGGCCACGTACTTGGTCAAATCCGACAGTCTCTATCTAACCGCGCTTGATAGCGACGACTTCAGACAGGAATCTGCCGTATACGTTACGCTACAAGACTGAAGCAGTCGGGCAGGGGACAAAAATATGGACCGGGGGTGATGAACTCAAGCGCCTCAAAGCGCGAACCAAAACAATGGCAAGCGGCCGGAAAGCCGGGACAAAAATCAAAACCGGGGACGGAAAAACAGAAGTGAGATCTGATTGCCAAACACACTTTCATATATAGTCAGAGTCAAACCCTCACAACCCCCCTCTGTAAGAAAGGCTGCAAGAGAATGACATCACACTGAATGCTTCTGTTTCCAAGCTTCAACAGAAGCCTGGTTGAAGCGAATGGGAGTGCTACACCTCAAGTCACCCAGATACCTTCCCGCTTCGAATGGAGTAGTCGAGGTAGCAGTGAAAAGGCTGAAGACCAAGCTAAAACAGCTAAACGATCCAGACCCGGAAGTTCGAATGCAACAAACTTTGTACGCCATTCGAGTCTGCCCAAGAGCCAACGGTGTCGCTCCGTGTCGAGAAATGTTTGGGCGCCAGTTTAATACTAGACTGTCACTGCTACATCGTCGGTCGTTCCAGCACAAGAAAACAGATCAAATTCACAGTCCTGTTTGGGTCCAAGATCCCTTCAACAAGGAGTGGAGGGAGGGAGTACTTCAAGAAGCGGTTGGAGAACAGCTGAGACGAGTACAGGACCATAGAGGACGAGATCTGGTGGTGCACCGGAACCATGTCAGAGACAGAGCCGAGGCTGAAACCCACAAGCCTATCCAGGACGATGAAGAACCAAGTTCAATTCAACCTTCGGAGTCCAGGTACCCAGTGCGGATCCGGAGAGCATTGGACAGGTACCAATCATCTTGAAGGAAAGAGGGATGATATGACGCGACTATAATATTGATATTATTTTAATTGCATATGCAGTTTGACGCGTTTTGTTTTATCTATGGACTAAATGAAGCTGCAAAACAGGCTTGGGTTAAAATCCCGCTGTGAGAATGTGGAATAAAGAGAAATAAGAGCAAGACTAAGAACCTTGGAGCCGCGGAAACGTCTGCTAGGATATCAGCACTAATAATTAATGCCTTAAGTATATTGAAGACTTTAAGTAACCTGAAGACATAACAATACATGTGTCCCAGAGTTGTAATAACATCCTGCATCGCTGAATATACTACCGAAAGGTATAAAATCTATCGTTAATAATCAGTTTCATTCAAAAAAGCACAATAACGACATAGACAGATTCTTTAACGGCAGCAATTAGCTGCCGAAAAAAATCTGTATATATCGTTACATTATATTATTATTTTATAAATTATATATTATTAAGAATTTAATCAACCGCAGCGAAATAGGCACCAGCGGTTCACAAGGTAGCCCTTAGAACACAGTGGGTGGGTGAGGCCTACCACCTCAAACCAGCACCGACCCCCGACAAAGACAGTCGTTTCTTTTAAATGGATTTCTGTATAATGCATTTCTGCATAGCGATAAATTAGGGTTTTAACAATGACCAGAAAATTCCACAAAAATCATTCCAGAAAAAATAAGCCAGGGAGACTAGAGCGGCAGAAATTTCGTAAGAACTTTGCTTGCTTGCCAGTCTTAGGTAGCATTTCATAAAAATTTCGGTCTGGGGGGTGTTTCTCGAAACTCACGTAAGTTCTATGGTAAGTTAGATCGTAAGAAAGAAATTTACGTGTAGCGTAAGTTTGCTCGTAAGACGCTTTCTCAAAACTCACTTAGACTTTGCGTGGCTTACGCTGTTCGTAAGTCGTATCTGAAACGAAAAGTTGCATGTCTATGGTCATAAATCTGCAAATATCTTTACTTTAGTCTATCGTAAGTTGCTTTCGAGAAAGACTCACCTTCGATAAAGTTTAACTTGACTTGGCTTGACTAAAGCTTCACCACGTACTATGCGATTAGTGCTTAAGTGCGTCTTACGACTGATACCGAGCTGTCGTAGGGTTAAGAATCAAGATCAACCTTACGAAAGACCATAGACATACGAACGCTTCGAGAAACAGTCTTTTGCGCAAAGTTACGAACTCGTAAAGTTGCGATCAATCTTACGCATAGCTAACTTGCGAGCCCTTCGAGCAACCCGTAAGTGTAGCTTACCCAACTTACGTCTATGGTCGATTGTAAGTTGCTTTCGAGAAAGACCCCCCTGAAAAATGCAGTTTTACTAGAGATTAACTGCCAAAAAACCGCTCAACTTGTTAATAGTGTTTACTAGCAGCAGTGACTATCCATTCGCAGTAAACGTGCTATTTTAGCATATACGAGTAGACATACACACCCATACAAAGTTTCTGATTGGTCCGTCGAACAGCTATTCATACCGTAAATATATTTGTGTTTCGGTGTACATCTGAAATTTCAACTGCCACTCTCCATTCAATGCAGCAAAATTCAAATTCGTCAGCTGCAGCCAGGGCTCGAACCAGGATGACACAAATTACATGTGCAACAAGGCTTATGATGGCAAACTGGATTCAGATATAGGGTATCTATTAAACTGCGCTCACACGGGCAAACAAAACACCTGGTGGAAGGCGAAGACTGATAATCCCATGCTCTTCATGTACGTCAAAATCTACAACCGCGACATGCTGAGGGAGAGACTGACAGACTTCGAAGTGATCATCGACGATAAGAATGTGTGCAATCGGTACAAAGATTCGACACAATTCGCCTATAAGACTCTGAAATGCGACGGATACGGACATGAGATCATGGTGAAAAGTTACCTGCCTCAGCTGACGATCTGCGAGTTCGAGGCTTACGGAAAACCTTTGCGTGAGTTCGACTTTGTTTTAGCTATTATAGAAAAAAGGAATAGTCGATGTAGTAACAAATATTTATGACTATTTATGTAAAGTCTACGCTTGCGCGCGGAAAATGGTGGCCACTGTTTTGCCTTGTCTACTCAATATATTTGGTCAGTTGACAGTGCAAGTGGGGGTGATGTGTGTGCTTGATCGTGACTTGGCCGGATCGAAAATTACACGATACGCGAGTGTTGCGTCCTACTCGCGTATCGTGTAATTTTTATTGGAGGCCTGGTCTTAACATACATGTAATTTTCGACTAGTTGCACGTAGAAAGCTGATTCTTTCGGTGTTAGGTCCAGAAATTTTTTTTTCGTTAAAATGTCAGTGATAAAATAGTAGACTACATTTATAAGCAGCGTACAGTTAAGTACAGTGAAAACAACCCAATTTCGTGCAATTTTGTGTAAAATACGCCAAATTTTCTTTAGAAATTTGTCAGTCTGTCACAATTCCTAGTCAATACTCAATAGCGAAAACGAGTTTTTAGTTTGTAAACTAATAATCTCATTAAGCAAGTGTAAAATAAAACAGTTTATGTATTATAGAAAATATCACTGTCAAATGCCATTGGTTTATTTATTACGAGTATCAAAAAAGTTAATAAATTTGTGGCCTGCGTTAGAGTGAGACAAAACGGAAAACAAACTCGACAAAGCATCTGCGACGAAGCAGAAATTTACCCGAAGGACCAGGACCTGGATCTGGATCCTGACCTAGATTTGGCTTTTTTTCAACACTAAAACTGAGCAGCCCTGAGCAGCAAAACTGTTCCAAAAATCCACAGGTTTAGTCAAAATTTAAGTGATGGCTGATTCAAAAACAAACACAAACATCCGAGCCAATCGAGTTGAGCAACACGGTCGCAGTGATGAGAACAGTCGGTAGCACAGTGCGGCAAAAACCAGGAGCCACTCTGGAGGCTTGCGCAGCTTGCCTCTCGATAGTAAACGCGTGAACTCACAATCAGCGGGCAACTGAATTGGAGAATTTGAATCAGCTTGGCCACTGTCTTCTGAAACTGGGATCTGCTCCTTGCGAGCTACATATCCGCATACATAGTACAGTGCCAACTGTTCTTCATCAGTGGGTATGGAGGATTCAGCGCTGTCTTTCGAAGTCGAAACTAGATCATTGAGATGTGCAAGTTCGTCGTCCGACAGCTCACCATCGCAACAAGCTGCTCGCGGGTTTCCGAAGCAACCCTCCTCGCGTTGGACCAACCAACTTGACATCCAGGCTGGCTTGTCTACCACAGCGGATGCAAAGTTCTCCCAGCCTCCAATTCTATCCTTTGTATTAAAGTCCTGTAGTTCATCAGGCATTTGTTGACAATGTGACGCCAGAATACAACGTTCAGTCACATTTCTAGATGACACTGAAATAATGCAATTGAGTGACAGCGCTGACTTATATTGAAAGCATTATTTAAAGAACTTTGGCAAAAATGTACCTGCAAATGTTTGCCGCATAGAGTGAGCTAGGTGGGCACATAAAGACAGATGGTGGGTCAATAGGTTGAAAATATCGCTTGATTTTTGTAAGCCTTGCATCCTTTGGCCAATGCTTTTTGCATTTCCCATGTGTTTGGTGACATTCTCGAATGATATAAAGTAAAAAAGTATTTTAAATTGCACATTTATATGTTTATGAACCTTGTTTATCACTTAATAACCTATATAAATGAAATGTTATTGGTCAAAGATTTCTTATAGGTTTTACTTATAATAGCTGTAGGCCTATTAGTGTTTATACTATTTAGCACATTACAAGTTTCAAATTAATTCCTAGTGTTAGTTAATAAACAAGCTATTTAATGAAAAACATGGCTTTAAAACTTTCTAACTACTAGGGGTAGTCATTAACATAAATAAGGTTTTTACTAATAGAAATATTTCAGTTTCAACTACAATGGGCCTAACAGACATGACATAGAAATACATAGAAATACATAGAAAAAAAGCTTCCATTTTAATGTCAATTTCTAGAGTGTAAAAATTTGAGAAACCCAAAAAGGCAAAAAGTGACTTTGGAAAAATTGTCACTATTTTCTTGACTTATATTAGAATATAATAGGAGAACACACCCAGTCAACTATAAACAAGCCAAGCTTTCATGATGGAAGATTCCTAGACCATTTTTTCATATCAAATATGATGTTCTATATGTTATTTTTCAGAAAACAAAATTTAATTTTAGATGCAATGGTATTTGCAACCTAGAGCTATAATAACTATAAAAAAATGCTTTGTAAACATGGTCTCTTGTTGACAATTGTGATATAAAGAAACCATGTTTGTCAGCAAAAAAGAAAACAAGAAAACCAGTAGCTATTTCACAAATCCAAATTAAAAAATGCATATTGTTATTGGCCATTAAGGAACGTGATATAATTATTTTAATTAATAGGTGAAGTCAGCTTATCAAGTTTAGTAAGAAATGAAAACCTGAATGGTTTATTACAACACACACAGTCCTGTGCTCTATGTAGCGGTCGAATCCTAGGCTTATGTACGTAGAACTTTATACGGCTTACGGGCCTCCAAAAAAATTTCCACGAAAGCTGAGTGTCGCGTCCTATATATAACGTAACTACTTAAGTTGTCCTTGTGTCACAAATGAGTTCCGACAAGAGCTCCATTACAACGCTTGAATGATTCTCCGCTAATGATGTTTACCTAGCGATCGACGGACGGGGATTCCATTTGCCGCTGAATGGCCGCACGAAAACAGAGACTTTAGCGCGTAGTATGTTCTAGATGTTGATGTTCTAGATGTTTGCCAAAATAGAATGGAAAAAGGTGTAGTGCGTAGTATGTTTTAGTATGCTGTAAGAATGACGACATTCTAGTCTGTGAAAAAAAACCCGGGAAAATTTAGCCGATGTGATGAATACAATATGAATATATATTGCATGCACGATAAGCAATTATTTAGGCCCTAGACAAACCTACTTGGAGCGTTCGGAGATTTTAAAGCTAATCGCCTATCGCCGGTCGGCGAGTCCTACCAGTCTTTCTCCAATAGTCACAGTACGGTACAAGAAAAGGAAGAATGCCGATGAACACGAACCGAATAGATTTAGAGAGTGATAATCCTATATGATACAGACTGATAATTGGCTAGACGATTTAATTTGATTACTTCAAGTTACAAGCTTCAATGCAATTCGCGGCGCAGATAATTTCGAACTGATAATAGCGGAAAATGATATCGAGACAAACGATTAATAATAACTTAGTTACGCAATGGCAAGCAGATCTCAGCTTGAAGAAGAAAAACCGAACACGACCAACGGAGAAGACTCCTAACCCCTGGCCTAAACCAGAACCTACACTCAAACGAGAGCCCTGCCGAATTGACCGTTCAACGGAGCACTGACTAAATTCTATCAGCACTGCCCTTCAGTGTGACACTGATCGAGGCCCTCTGGGTCGAGGCCACGTACTTGGTCAAATCCGACAGTCTCTATCTAACCGCGCTTGATAGCGACGACTTCAGACAGGAATCTGCCGTATACGTTACGCTACAAGACTGAAGCGGTCGGCAGGGGACAAAAATATGGACCGGGGGTGATGAACTCAAGCGCCTCAAAGCGCGAACCAAAACAATGGCAAGCGGCCGGAAAGCCGGGACAAAAATCAAAACCGGGGACGGAAAAACAGAAGTGAGATCTGATTGCCAAACACACTTTCATATATAGTCAGAGTCAAACCCTCACAACCCCCTCTGTAAGAAAGGCTGCAAGAGAATGACATCACACTGAATGCTTCTGTTTCCAAGCTTCAACAGAAGCCTGGTTGAAGCGAATGGGAGTGCTACACCTCAAGTCACCCAGATACCTTCCCGCTTCGAATGGAGTAGTCGAGGTAGCAGTGAAAAGGCTGAAGACCAAGCTAAAACAGCTAAACGATCCAGACCCGGAAGTTCGAATGCAACAAACTTTGTACGCCATTCGAGTCTGCCCAAGAGCCAACGGTGTCGCTCCGTGTCGAGAAATGTTTGGGCGCCAGTTTAATACTAGACTGTCACTGCTACATCGTCGGTCGTTCCAGCACAAGAAAACAGATCAAATTCACAGTCCTGTTTGGGTCCAAGATCCCTTCAACAAGGAGTGGAGGGAGGGAGTACTTCAAGAAGCGGTTGGAGAACAGCTGAGACGAGTACAGGACCATAGAGGACGAGATCTGGTGGTGCACCGGAACCATGTCAGAGACAGAGCCGAGGCTGAAACCCACAAGCCTATCCAGGACGATGAAGAACCAAGTTCAATTCAACCTTCGGAGTCCAGGTACCCAGTGCGGATCCGGAGAGCATTGGACAGGTACCAATCATCTTGAAGAAAGAGGGATGATATGACGCGACTATAATATTGATATTATTTTAATTGCATATGCAGTTTGACGCGTTTTGTTTTATCTATGGACTAAATGAAGCTGCAAAACAGGCTTGGGTTAAAATCCCGCTGTGAGAATGTGGAATAAAGAGAAATAAGAGCAAGACTAAGAACCTTGGAGCCGCGGAAACGTCTGCTAGGATATCAGCACTAATAATTAATGCCTTAAGTATATTGAAGACTTTAAGTAACCTGAAGACATAACAATACATGTGTCCCAGAGTTGTAATAACATCCTGCATCGCTGAATATACTACCGAAAGGTATAAAATCTATCGTTAATAATCAGTTTCATTCAAAAAAGCACAATAACGACATAGACAGATTCTTTAACGGCAGCAATTAGCTGCCGAAAAAAATCTGTATATATCGTTACATTATATTATTATTTTATAAATTATATATTATTAAGAATTTAATCAACCGCAGCGAAATAGGCACCAGCGGTTCACAAGGTAGCCCTTAGAACACAGTGGGTGGGTGAGGCCTACCACCTCAAACCAGCACCGACCCCCGACAAAGACAGTCGTTTCTTTTAAATGGATTTCTGTATAATGCATTTCTGCATAGCGATAAATTAGGGTTTTAACAATGACCAGAAAATTCCACAAAAATCATTCCAGAAAAAATAAGCCAGGGAGACTAGAGCGGCAGAAATTTCGTAAGAACTTTGCTTGCTTGCCAGTCTTAGGTAGCATTTCATAAAAATTTCGGTCTGGGGGGTGTTTCTCGAAACTCACGTAAGTTCTATGGTAAGTTAGATCGTAAGAAAGAAATTTACGTGTAGCGTAAGTTTGCTCGTAAGACGCTTTCTCAAAACTCACTTAGACTTTGCGTGGCTTACGCTGTTCGTAAGTCGTATCTGAAACGAAAAGTTGCATGTCTATGGTCATAAATCTGCAAATATCTTTACTTTAGTCTATCGTAAGTTGCTTTCGAGAAAGACTCACCTTCGATAAAGTTTAACTTGACTTGGCTTGACTAAAGCTTCACCACGTACTATGCGATTAGTGCTTAAGTGCGTCTTACGACTGATACCGAGCTGTCGTAGGGTTAAGAATCAAGATCAACCTTACGAAAGACCATAGACATACGAACGCTTCGAGAAACAGTCTTTTGCGCAAAGTTACGAACTCGTAAAGTTGCGATCAATCTTACGCATAGCTAACTTGCGAGCCCTTCGAGCAACCCGTAAGTGTAGCTTACCCAACTTACGTCTATGGTCGATTGTAAGTTGCTTTCGAGAAAGACCCCCCTGAAAAATGCAGTTTTACTAGAGATTAACTGCCAAAAAACCGCTCAACTTGTTAATAGTGTTTACTAGCAGCAGTGACTATCCATTCGCAGTAAACGTGCTATTTTAGCATATACGAGTAGACATACACACCCATACAAAGTTTCTGATTGGTCCGTCGAACAGCTATTCATACCGTAAATATATTTGTGTTTCGGTGTACATCTGAAATTTCAACTGCCACTCTCCATTCAATGCAGCAAAATTCAAATTCGTCAGCTGCAGCCAGGGCTCGAACCAGGATGACACAAATTACATGTGCAACAAGGCTTATGATGGCAAACTGGATTCAGATATAGGGTATCTATTAAACTGCGCTCACACGGGCAAACAAAACACCTGGTGGAAGGCGAAGACTGATAATCCCATGCTCTTCATGTACGTCAAAATCTACAACCGCGACATGCTGAGGGAGAGACTGACAGACTTCGAAGTGATCATCGACGATAAGAATGTGTGCAATCGGTACAAAGATTCGACACAATTCGCCTATAAGACTCTGAAATGCGACGGATACGGACATGAGATCATGGTGAAAAGTTACCTGCCTCAGCTGACGATCTGCGAGTTCGAGGCTTACGGAAAACCTTTGCGTGAGTTCGACTTTGTTTTAGCTATTATAGAAAAAAGGAATAGTCGATGTAGTAACAAATATTTATGACTATTTATGTAAAGTCTACGCTTGCGCGCGGAAAATGGTGGCCACTGTTTTGCCTTGTCTACTCAATATATTTGGTCAGTTGACAGTGCAAGTGGGGGTGATGTGTGTGCTTGATCGAGCATTTCAACATAGTGTAGTGACTTGGCCGGATCTAGAGTTCCAACAGACTCTTTCAGCCCACGATCCTGGGATTGCTTCAGTTCAC
>NIVC01004067.1:0-61911 GCA_002269645.1 Macrostomum lignano | reverse complement strand
GCTGTCCTATCGCAGGAGTGCGACTTGTAGACAAGCATCAAGCATCACTTTGGCTGCCTTCGGGAACCTATTCAGCTGCGTACTAGCCACAATTAACTCTGCTTAACTTGCAACCCCTTTTAGTAGTACATAGAGTATGTGCAAATTTACAACTTAAGATAACTAAAATGAAGCAGCCTCACGTAATGTTTCCGGTGATCCACATGTAAACTGCGCGAACCTTCTCCATATCGGTGCTGGCAGCGGACTCTATGTAGGCAGCCAGCGATTGCAGCGTCTGCGCGGCTTCCGGTGGAGCCTGCGGGGTTGTTCGGGCTGGTTCTTTAAGATTTAGCGGTGGGTTTCTAATGATTAGCCACGGTGGGTTGAGAGTGATCTAACCACAGTGGGTTGAGAGTGATCTAACTACAGTGGGTTGAGAGTGATCTAACCACAGTGGGTTGAGAGTGATCTAACCACGGTGGTTGAGAGTAATCTAACCACGGTGGGTTGAGAGTGATCTAACCACAGTGGGTTGAGAGTGATCTAACCACGGTGGACAGAGAGTGATCTAACCACGGTGGACAGATAGTGATCTAACCACGGTGGGTTGTGAGTGATCTAACCACGGTGGGTTGAGAGTGATCTAACCACAGTGGGTTGAGAGTGATCTAACCACGGTGGGTTGAGAGTGATCTAACCACGGTGGACAGAGAGTGATCTAATCACGGTTTACAGAGAGTGATCTAATCACGGTGGGTTGAGAGTGAGCTAATACTCACCAGCTTGATGTGCTCGTCGATGCGTCGAGCGAGCGCAGGTCCGGCTGATCCCCGATCGGCACAAGAGGCCCGAGCTTATTAAATGAAGGAGAAGTGAAAGCTTTACTGTTTCACTAGCTCCTGTGACTCTCAGCTCCTGTGACTCTCAGCTCTTGTGACTCTCAGCTCTTGCGACCTCAGCTCCTGTGACTCTCAGCTCCTGTGACTCTCAGCTCCTGTGACTCTCAGCTCCTGTGACTCTCAACCTCAGCTCGTGTGACTCTCAGCTCTTGTGACTCTCAGCTCCCGTGACTCTCAGCTCCTGTGACTCTCAGCTCCTGTGACTCTCAGCTCTTGTGACTCTCAGCTCCCGTGACTCTCAGCTCCTGTGACTCTCAGCTCCTGTGACTCTCAGCTCTTGTGACTCTCAGCTCCCGTGACTCTCAGCTCCCGTGACTCTCAGCTCCTGTGACTCTCAGCTCCCTTGACTCTCAGCTCCTGTGACTCTCAGCTCCCTTGACTCTCAGCTCTTGTGACTCTCAGCTCCTGTGACTCTCAGCTCCTGTGACTCTCAGCTCCTGTGACTCTCACCTCAGCTCGTGTGACTCTCAGCTCGTGTGACTCTCAGCTCTTGTGACTCTCAGCTCCGTGACTCTCAGCTCGTGTGACTCTCAGCTCTTGTGACTCTCAGCTCCTGCGACTCTCAGCTCCTGTGGGCACTTTCAAACACCGATGCTAATCACCCGCGCACCTTCGACTCGACAGAACTTGATCGAGCTCGCGACTTAGGCTACTGAGGTGTACGATTTACTTACCGAAGGAGGCGGCTGGGCCGCACTGGCACCGCAGCCCATGGTGCAAACGAGTGAGCACTCTGCTCCAGAGGGTAACTGGCACCATGCAGCAACACTGCAGAGCCAGAACTGCAACTATTGAAGCCTTTTCAAGTGGAACCGAAGAGAGAGAGTAGTATTGAGAAATAATTCAGACGGTAGATAAGGTTGGCCAAAAACTTTAGGTTAGCTATCCACTTATTCAACTTGTGCTAACTGATAGCTGCATGGTTACCAGCCCAATGTACTGGAGCAAGGCCGGCCTGCATTATCACGCTTGGAGCATAGGTAAGCTATGCTCGTAAAAATATGGCTTGGAGTTTAATTAATGAATAGAATTATACTTTCAGCGCTATCTCGCTAACTTGGAGTCAGATCGGAGTTTGAGCTGGCCAGCAAGCAGATGCGGGCAATACCTTTTTGGACCAAAGTATGCAATCGTAAAAATATTATAATGTCTACTAATAGACAACATGTTAATTATGTCTAGTGCAGTGACTTGGGTCGGTTCGAGTGCCCAGCCCAAGTACTCGTACTATAAGGTGGTACCAGCGGGCGTTGTGACACTCTGCCAATGTGATATAACTGCTAACAGGCGTCACGACGCTCTGTGTACGAAGTTACTCGTTTTGGCGTGATGACGCTCAAAACTCGCGTTGTAAAGGTCTGGTATATGCTCTCCCTGGCGTTATGACGCTCTGGCAAGAAGTTACTGTAGCCTAACAGGCATCCAGAAAAGAATGAGTAACTCAAAGCAGGCGGCTTATCAGTGGCCGAGTTACCGAACGGTGACGCTAACTGATCAGAACAGGGGCGGACTTGCTCGTAGGTCTCAGAGCGGTGCTGGACTTGCTGATCTTTTGGCTTCGAGTCGATGTCTACTATTTACTTTTCTGGCCCGATATCGGGGTAACTTAAGTATTTCGCCTGTTTAATTTTAACTGAAACTGACTCGGAGAATTGCTCAGACGCTGTGAGTCGTGTGGCGTCGCAAAAGAAAAGCGGGCGCGAGAAGGAAAAACAAGAGCGCACGATAATCAATACCGACACAGGCCTGGGGGACAGACGGTCCCACCGGCTAAGCTCACCAAGAAAAAAGACGCGGCCCGGCCAGCCAATCAAAACCCCGCCTTTTGAGAGGGTCGCAGCCAACCAACTCAGAGCACGGGCCAGGGCGCACGGCTGGGGAGGGGTACGCACAAAGCCAGACCTTGCACGCACGCCAACCCCCAGCCAGCCCCAAAGTGCATCGCACTTTTATATTTCATTCAATTTGCTCGTCTGCAGCGCAATCAAATCCGGTGCAAAGGTTGGGTTAATAAAAAAATACGCTCGCACCTGCGGCTCTCAGCTACATATTGAAGAGCTTTTACAGGCCTCTGAAGCCTTTTTCAACCTGCAGCTCATCCGGATCTGAACATCCGAGTCGGCTGGCAGCTCGCCAACTCGCAGCCGCTCCAGCCTCACGTGCTCAGTTTGAGCAGCCGTGAAGCAGATCGGGTACTGCACCGGCTGCTTCATCGGCTGCAGGTACTCAATGAGGAAGTTGGCCAGGAAGTCCCACTTGAACTTTTTTAACAAATAAAGCTTGTGGAAACCAGACTCGACCATCAGTACGCTGAGCACAAGACGGTTGCCAGCCAGTTCTGGAAGACAAAACTCCTGCATCGTCTGCCCAGAGGCGATCAAAAATTTTAGTCCACAAGAACAGAAGCCGCAGCTCCAACTCGCCGGATCGAGCCTGCAGCCAACAGGAGCAGATAATACACCATTTTACCCTCGATTTTGAACAAGGAGAACTTCGAAACTGACAAACTCCTCTTCAATATTGACACTCTATGGTCGGGCACTCAAAATCTGCAATCAATATTGACAGATCAAGCTTCAATTTTGACCAACTCTGGTTCAATTTTGACAATGCACGTTTAGTCAACGTCTCCTGGGAGAATTCGGTAACAAAGTAATCCAATGCAAACCTGAACGGGGCTGAATTTATGTGTGCAAAATCAGCTCATTCTGACCTTGCTTTTGGGATCTACTCGTACAAGTATTGATAAAAAATATTTTTCTCCATCATTTTACACACACAAACTAAAATAGCCTGACTGGTTGGGCTGCAAAGTCCGATTCTATTTTGACAGAGTTGCTTCAAAACTGACACTCTATGGTTTGTGTACCCCAAAAGTCCGGTTCATTTTTGAAAACTCCTAATCAATATTGAACAGTTTTCAATCCACTCCTTTCCGTCACTGGTGTTGTGTTGCGGTATTGTGTCTAAAGCCCTTGCTGTAAGTAGCCCACCGCTACCCGATGCCCTTGAATCTGCAGCACCATATCGTTTGATTGAATTTGTTCAAGTTATGCTGTGATGTGTTTAACTGTGTGTTTCGTAGCTAGGGACATGACTGACGGAATCACAGATTTACATTGTGAGTTTTACTTTCTATAAACGGTGTTGAATTTGCTCTGTTTCTAAAATTGGTTACTTGCGTCTTGAATAAGTAAATATACGTCGTACTTTCATTTATTTTGGTCAGCGTAATCGACGCAGTTGTCTATGGTCCAGACACTGCGTCTCTTATACACTGACCTGCTTTTTGTTCACGCAGCCCGCGCGTTGTTTAATGCATTCAAACCATAGACAACTGCGTTTCTAACACAGTAACAAACACGAGTTAAAACCAAGGACGACTTAAGTAGAAGGACGGGAAACCTCGTTTCTTAGAAAATTTTTGAAGGCACTTTTTCCCGAAAAAATACACTACGGAGATAGGAAATTTTCATTTTTTCAGCACAAAAATTGCTATTACTTTTGATAGGAGGCAGATCCAGTGCTCATCTTTTGATATGTTATGCCTTTTTTATTTCTCTATCGATATTTATAAAGCTTTTCGTTCAGAAAATTTGGATTCTATGTAAATTTTTTATTCTACGTACATTTCCTGTATTTAAAAATCACAAAAATGCATGACACAGCTCCAATATTTGCTTTTATGAATCTATTTTATCATCTCTGTTACGAATATTTGCTAAACAGTCGGGTAAGAATGATAAAATACGGTAGACTTCTAAAACCAAAGAGCCGTGCCGTGGCATTCTAATGTATTTCAATCACAAGACACGTGAAAATATACGGAAAATAAAAAATTTACATAGAATCCTAATTTCCTGAACGAAAAGCTTTATAAATATCGATAGAGAAATAAAAAAGGCATAACATATCAAAAGATGAGCACTGGATCTGCCTCCTATCAAAAGTAATAGCAATTTTTGTGCTGAAAAAATGAAAATTTCCTATCTCCGTAGTGTATTTTTTCGGGAAAAAGTGCCTTCAAAAATTTTCTAAGAAACGAGGTTTCCCGTCCTTCTACTTAAGTCGTCCTTGGTTAAAACACGCACGGATTGTGAAATTTGGAACTTCGTTGATTTAAGTCTGGAGATGATTAAGTTTGGGATTGTCAAGTTTGAGGATTTTGAAGCTTGGGATTGAAGTTTGGGGACTTCGAAGTTTTGAATTATGTAGTTTGGGATTGTTCAGTTTAGGGATTGTGAAGTTGGGGACTGTAAAGCTTGGGAATTCTACAATCGTCATAAAGTGTTTAAAAAGCTTACTAAATATTGGCGGTATTTTCGATGGTTTTTATCTGTAAAGTTTCAGCTCCAACTGATATTGCAACAGTATACCGTACTGGAAAGGCTGACAATGCAAATTTATCCCAACTTTCAGTCTTTATAGTACGGCATAGCAGTATCAGTTGGAGCTGAAACTCTACAGACAGAAACTTACAAGTGTTCACAATGACGGAACTGTTGAGTTTTGAACTTATCCGATGTGAGGGAGTGTCAGTGTGAGGGAGGGCTTTGGGCACATGCGGACTCGTTGAGTAACCTTGACGAACTTTTAGCGAACTGAATTAAAGAAAGAAACAAATTCGTCCTGTGTCCCCCAGGAACCTGACAATTTTCTTTAGTAATTCTGGAATAAGGCAGTAAGTATATTTAAAGAATATATTCGCAGAAAATTTAAAACAATTTTTGGGTTTCTGTTGTGTACCAGCATCAGTAAATTGGTAGATAACTTTAAATTGTTTTGTTTTGTTTTGTTAGGCACAAAAAATCCAAGATATGAAGATTAAGTACTGTAACGTTAAACTAGTGCTTCAGAATAAATATAACTTTTGATCTCTGAATATAGTCGTAAAAACTGGGATTAATAGAAATTAGTCCGAACTGAATTTGAACGCAGGGGTTGTTAGAAAAGCTTTTCCGGATAAATAAAGGAGGATAAAGATACAAAGTTACCCAAGTTACCCAAGACTTCTTTAGGATTTTCGCCATTCGAAAGAAAAGTAGTGTACTGCATGCACGTACTGCATGGACTTCTTTTTACTGCATACAGCTGAATAAACATTAAAAAAATTTAAATAAACATTAAATCCCATGCAATAACTCATCTTCAACATTATTGTCACGTTTTATCAGCTTGATTGAACTAGTTACAACACCTTGAAGGTATACACCGCTGGCAGGGAAGCAGCATTCACGTTTGAAGATCCGAATACGTTAACAGCTTCGGTTTTAAATCCGGTTTTCACTCTCGCACTGAACTGCTCGCCATTCTTTTCAAAAGTTGTGCCATTTACCGTCGCCTTTCTGAGGCTGGGGGAGGCCAGCCTGATCTCAACCTCCGTGTTTCTCGGCAGCTCTCCATCACGCGGTTCCAGCAGCAGCACTCTTTCGTCAGTGGCTCCAAGATGCCAAGCAGGAAACGGACGCCGCTTCTCCATCGGGTTGAAGCACTCGATTAAAAAGATGGCCACTCTTTCGGTATGATAGCTGGTCCCCCCACTAGAATTTTCCTTTCTCGTGCCGATTTTCTCGCAGTATAGTTCAAGCTTGTGAAAGCCGGCTTCGAACATTCGCAGGCTAATCCTCATGAAGTCGCCATCGATCTCGACAAAACTCATGTCGTTATTGTTGGCGCCGCTTTCCCCTGACATAAAATTTGTTTGTGCAAAAACGCTTCGAGCCACTGGCAACCTGAGCTCGTGCTCACCTGCTTCAGCCTTGATGTGAAACCTGCGGTCGGTACCGAAATCTTTGCTAAAGCCAAATCTCTGCGGATTTGAATACAGACCAAAATACTCGCGTTCTTTGAGCTCTGGAAATTTCCAAGGGTCACGCAGCGGCTTTGTGCATTCAAGCAAGTATCGGGCCACAGGTTTGATGAAACCGTCGTCGCTGCAGAACAGCTTCAGCTCATAAAATCCTGCGTGCTTCATCAGCAAGCTGATTGACACGAACTTGTCGGTGACTTCCAGTGCGCACGACTGTTTTTCCGGCTCATCCTCGCCTGAAAACTTCATCTTGACCGATGCCTTGGGAGCGAAATCAGGTTGGATGGGAAATCTCATTTCATACTGACCGCCTTCCGGCTTGAGCCAAAAACTGGAAGTCTCTTTAAAATCACTTTCAAATCCGAACCTCTCTGGATCATTGTAGATCCCATAGAACTCATACTCTCCGGAAGTGGGCAGGCGCCTGGTTTTGAGCAGTGGATTGGTGCATTCGATGAGAAATCGTGCCACAGGTTTTTTGTAACCGAAGTCGTCGCAATACAGCACTACTGTGTAAAACCCGGAGCGTTCCATTAGCAAGCTGATGATGACCGCCTTACTTGTGACTTGAAGAATGCAAGACGATTTTTCGGCGGGCTCACCCCTAGTGCTGAATGTGACTTGAGTTGATGCGGCCCCTTTCAGTGGACGCGACAAAGGAAACACGATTTCGTGCTTGCCTTGCTCCGGCTTCATATAGAATTTCTGTTCCCTGGGTATTTCAAAGCCGAACGCTTCAGGACTGTGGATGAAGCCGTAGTGGTCGTTTGAATCTGGAAATTCTCTTGTTCCAGCGTCGCGCCGAAGCTTTGGGCACTCGATGAGAAAGCGAGTCGCAAGATGCTTTTCAGAATCATCTGCATCGGCTTCTCTGAAGAAGACTGTGAGGATGTAGAAGCCAACACGGGTGAGTCGCAAGTGCACCGTCAGAAAATCGTTGGTGATCTCAAGCACACACAACTTCTTATCAGGCTCCGAGTCACCTGCGAATTTAATTGTAGCTGATGCACTAGTTCGAATCGACAGTGGGATCTTGAGCTCGTATTCGCTGCTCTCTACTCGGATCCAAAATTTCTGATTCGAGCAGAAGTCACTTGGATATCCAAAATTCCGCGGATCCTGATCGATTCCATAGTGGCCGTCAAAGTCTGGAAAGTCGGAGCGGCGCGAGAAGGCAAGAGAGCGCAGCTTATAGGACACCAGGCAGTCACTTTTCGAGGCGTTCTCGATGGTGGTCCCGAATACCTGCAGCTCATACTCGTTTTCGCAGTCCGGTGGCCTCGCTGTTACCGTGGCTTCGTTCGTTGCGCGGTTTAAAACAGTCGCGATGTACTTTCCACTACTAATTCTGGTTCCTGTGTTGGGATCTACGAATTTGGCTTTAAAAACTGTGAGTGGCTTGCCCGTTCCTCTGAATTTAAGGGTCACCTCTCCATTCACTTCAATCGATGCCTTTTTGGTGTGGGAAACAAGCTCGACATTGTGCTCGAAGCAGCCTCTTCTTCGACTTGGTCGTTCGATGAAGGAGAGAAATTCAATTGGCTCGTTGAGCAGTTGCCATTTCTTGCTAGCTTCAGGGTTTGATTCCATACATGGCAGGTGATCCTCAATAAATATTTCCGGGTCGGTCAAGAAAAAGAAGTCAGTCTCATTTCTTATAAAATTTGAGTTGTTTTCAACGTACCCTGCACCCCAGGTGCTCTCTATGAACTTCCATTGCTTGTCTATCTTCACAGCGTTCCAGGCATGGAGCTCTTTTAATTTGAAGTTGGCAGAGTCGCTGCTGTCTCCCTTCGAGTAGCCTATTATTACCTCGCACTCGATTCCCATAAGCCTAGAATGAAAAACATTTTACAAGGGTTGGATTTTGACTAAAAATATTTGAAAATGAACCAGATCAGCAATCTTCAGTAGCATTGCCTGAAGCGCTGAGAAATATTTACGTAAAAAGTTATGAAATCTTAACTCACTCGAGCTTTTCAAAGCGTGCGTCGCCCTCAGCGCATACTTTTTTCAGCACTGACTCAGGATCATTGGGAAGACGCTGTTCAAAGTCCGAAAGAGACTTTACGTCGTATCTGATTGTTTTGGGTGTATTCTATATTGCTGATTGTGCAGTGGAGTATCGATAAGTTGTCTTTTTAATTACAAATAAAATAAAAAAGCTTCGAAATGTTTCTTGTAATCCATTTATAAGCAGGAACTTTTTCGATGTCGGTTTTTGCAACTTGCACAGGTGAGCAGCCAATGACTCATGCACTTGTGGCATGCTGGGTCTGTTCGAGGAGAATTTTGCAAAGAACATATTTGGGTAGATATGATCCGTAGCGTTACCTTTTCAAAAACATGTGACTCGATATTTGAAGCTTCAAAATCAATCGACATTTTTTTCTTGTCAGTTGACTGGGCCGAGCACTGATCCGTTTCAGCTGAATTAGAGGGCTTTTCTTCAGTGGTCGGCGGACTCGGATGCGCTTGATCCATAGCTGGATCAGAGGGCTTTTCTTCAGTGGTCGGCGGACTCGGATGCACTTGATCCATAGCTGATCAGAGGGCTTTTCTTCAGTGGTCGGTGGACTCGGATGCACTTGATCCGTAGCTGAATCAGAGGGCTTTTCTTCAGTGGTCGGTGGACTCGGATGCACTTGATCCGTAGCTGATTGAGCGGGCTTTTCATCAGTGGTCGGTGGACTCGGATGCACTTGATCCGTAGCTGAATCTGAAGCCTTTTCTTCAGTGGTCGGCGGACTCGGATGCACTTGATCCGTAGCTGAATCAGAGGCTTTTCTTCAGTGGTCGGTGGACTCGGATGCACTTGATCCGTAGCTGAATCTGAAGCCTTTTCTTCAGTGGTCGGTGGACTCGGATGCACTTGATCCGTAGCTGAATCTGAAGCCTTTTCATCAGTGGTCGGTGGACTCGGATGCACTTGATCCGTAGCTGATTGAGCGGGCTTTTCATCAGTGGTCGGTGGACTCGGATGCACTTGATCCGTAGCTGATTGAGCGGGCTTTTCATCAGTGGTCGGTGGACTCGGATGCACTTGATCCGTAGCTGAATCTGAAGCCTTTTCATCAGTGGTCGGTGGACTCGGATGCACTTGATCCGTATCGGCAACAGGTCGCACCTTGTTTTGTTTTGATTTCAAGGCTTTCGTTTATTTTTATGTTGGAGGGTTTTTTGTTTCCACGCCTCTTCACTAGAATAGCTTGTACATGTAGAGTCCTTTTCTGACAGTGGAAGAGGTTGCACTTTATTTTTTCTCAAACCTCTAGACTTGAAAGTATCGCCATAGTTTTGTTGAGTCGACTGCTCATGATTTTCATAATTCGTACCTCCTTTGATTGTCCGACTGAAGCTCGGTTGTCGTCGATACTCATTCTGAGGATCTTCATTAACGTAGCAAGAAATGTTGACAGGTGAATTCTCGCGACCTAATGATCCTGGTCCTATCGGCTCTTTCTGTGCTTCAACATTGATGACAATCTGAACTCTCGGAGTTTCGAGGCCGTTGGAACTGTGCGGCGTCGATCGGCTTGGGTAGCAACCCATTACACCTCACTGTTAGATGATACTCACGGGCAAATCCTGGACCCACCTTGGCGGAGAGCTTTTTTATATAAAAATTTTGACCTGACGGAGGTTTCCGCCCATAAAAATTATGAAAACAATATCATCCGGTTTCGGCTAAAACAATCTGCAGTGCTGTTTTCTGTCAAGGTATACAGAGGGCCCAGTACACTAACCAGGCAGGAATTCTGTAGCAGTATAGATAATTTAAGCACATTATTCACTACTTATTGTGCTTTGACATACCATTTTCACCCAACAATCCTTTTATTAAATGTATAAGCCACGCCGCCCACAGAGTTACTATCATGGAGACGCCAATTGAAAACAGTCTCATCCGAATGGCTGAGTCGTTGGGGTTTAAAAACTTAGTGTAGATCAAGGACTTTTTACTACTCATAAACGCGCTGCATTCTCTAGGCATTCGTGCGCAACGACGCTTCATTTACATCTGCGTGTGTAGCGTTCTGTTCAGTTAAAGGTTAAACCCCAAAGGGCTTTATATTTGTGTAAGCACTGGAAAAGCACTGGAACATTGGAACGAAAAACAACAACCTCTACTTGTATCGACCTCAGCTATCCAAACAGACCAGCTTTAGACTAGCCAACCTCAATGCCCAAATGACAATAACGAAGCTGAGGTTTGAGAGAAAAGCCAGCAGCCTGCAGGGTTGATGATTGAATAACAGAGGCACAGAGAGAAACTGCGTGAGCTCCACCCCGCTCAAACAATTCATTGCTTTGCATTGTGCCTATGCGTTCTTGTTGATTAAAAGATAGACTGCCTTGAATAATATATTCAGTACTGCGAGTTTGAGAGGTGAGCCTCACGCCTATAATCGGGTCTTTAAAAGCCAGCGAGTTTGAAAGTCTTTCTGTTATGTAAGCAGATGATGAGAAAATAAAACATGTTGATTTGTATAAGGCTTAGCCATAGATACGAGCGTAATGCTTTGAAACGAGTGTCGTACATTTTTCACCATGATTTTAGTTTCCCGTCCTGAATTATTCGCCCTTTCACGTTAAATTTTGATCCGATTCCATTTTTTTAAAAGCTTGCGAAAACTCAAATCCCACCCGATTTACCAGGCAGAAATGTTATAAAAATTTTCAATCTTCGGTATTAGCAGTATATTGGACCATAGGCAACAAGAATTTTTTATAACGACTGTTAGAATTAGACGAAAACAGTGAGAAAAACTGGAATCCTGGAAGACTAAAATCGCAATACTGGAAGACAGGAAGGTAAGAGAGGGTAGACAGGAAGACCAGAGGATCCCGAATACTGAAGGACCGGAAGATCGGAAGACTGGAAGACTGAAAAGCCAAAAGATCGGAGGACTGGAAGACCGGACGGCCGGATGATTAGAAGTTCGGAAGACTGGAAGATGGGAAGACTCTGAAACTGGAAGATGGGAGGAGTGGTAGACAGGAAGACCAGAGAATCCGGTAATACTGAAGGACCGGAAGATCGGAAGACTGAAAGAACGCAGATCAGAAGGTCGGCAGACTGGAAGACTGGACGACAGGAAGATTGCAACAAGCTGCGGTAACACTGAATAATAATGGTGCTAAAAAAGACATGCCTCTGTCTCTCCTGTCACTTGAATTCAGCTAACTCTTCTTGACGAGTTTGTCTATCACTTCAAGTAGAAGTTGAAGGAACAGTTGTGAAAGGGCCCGACCAGCTGTTAAGGCTCGCCTGTCACGGCTCCTGCTGTGGCTTCTGACACGATGGGTACCAGGAGGGTGGAAAAGACGGTTACTTCTGTTCAGTCGATAGTTCAGGTCCGAAATCGGCAAGATCTTCAAGCAAATTGTGCAATTCTGAATCCAAAGCGTATACGTACATGTAGCTGCATCCAACGCCAAGAACCGGTAATCCAGTCCAGTCCATTGGTCTATTATTCTGCCTTTGCCAACCAAGAAAGAAAGTCCAGTTCTTCGAGAAGCAAGCCGTGCATATCACCACCAAGTATGGATTTATGTAGAGCAGAAGCATGACAATGTCGTAAAAAACGCATAAAAATATTGAAACACGGCCCTAAATATGTTTCTTGGAATTCAAACCTTGACCATAGACTCGAAAATGATTCATTAGACCACAGATTCTAACATGTACGCTCGTATACCCCACTTGCCCCTGGCGAACGTCTATGGTCTCAGTGTAAATTTCATTTATTTACATCGGTGCAAATAAACGGTTTATTTCACTGTGCAACTGCTCTTTCGATGCCAATAAATGAAATTTACACTGAGACCATAGACGTTCGCCCAGGACAAGTGGTGGATACATCACATATTCCCCATTAATATCAAGTGTCTAGGGCAAAAATGCTTTCGTGCCTCGCTTATTGACCTAGCTCGGCTTCGCCTCGGTCAATAAACAAGTCACTCAAGCATTTATTGCCCTAGCACTGGTATAAATGGGGAATATATACCATTTATCCAGCGGGCCAAGAAACGAATCTCGTGTCCGATTCACATTGCAATCCACGGACCTTTAGCTCACGGACATGAGCAAATCGGATGGGAATAGCTATATCGTACCATAGACCTTCTTCGTGCAGAAAGGCAATGCTATTGGTACATTTGATATTTCTGAGTCTTTTCTCTGCTGGTCTTAAACCGTTGAGCTGGGACCTCACCTCCGGACACACTTTTGAAATTCTATTTAACTATCAAACACTCTCTGCAATAGATTAACTTCATATTATTTCCTTGCTACTATTTAGTAGACGATCTCTGACTTTAGGCCAGAAAGTGACACAGGTATGGACAGAGACGCATTTTATCTTATTTATCAACGCATGTACAACACATGTAAATAAAGACATTTTTCAGATTGATACATGCATTCAGCATCTACGCATTGACACAGGACAAATTGTACAGCAGTTTTTAGTCCATTGTTACAGGCGCTTAACAACAGTACATGCATGGGATGTGCGGCTGGTTAGCTATTGTGCTAGGGCGTACACGCGCTACTGACATCGAGTGAGAGACTGTCTACATGTGTACTTTTTGTGATACGATGCACTTTACTGCTGCAGCCTACTGCTGAGGCGCAGTGGCTGTTGCGCAACTCTGCTGAGCGACAGCCTCGCCGCGCCGCGCCAGGAGAGTTAGCTGTGGCTGAGTGTAAACTTGACCCGCGACCACACCACCAGAAAGCAAAGGCGGCGGGATGGCAGCAAGCACTAAGCAGCGACGAGCAAGGGAAGGCGACTCAGACAAATAAAAGTCAGAGCAACTGCACACACAAGGCCAAATAAAAATCAAACAATTGATTTCCGGAGGGGCCGAGAGAGGAGGGCGCAAGGGGTGGTTAACACACCTTACACTACACTAAGGCCCACGAAGCACGCCTAGTGTAAATGTGTAAATTAGACAATATACTTGCACTTTTTAATTCTAAATTTGACTGAATAAATCTGAAATCAGTCTAACTAATCACCTTACGAACTCCATGGGTAAAGGGGGCTCTCATGTACTAGCGGCTCAGGCTCGATTTCAAGTGCGGTCAAATTAATTTGGAGCTAAATTAGAATACCGGCTTGACCCTGCTCCTGCAATTAACGCCCAACCCCCTTGAGCCAACCCCCAAGGCACAGTGATCGAAGTGTACAAGCCTAACGATTAAATGAAGTTAGGGCCGCTGTACACTCCTGTGTGAGTGTGTGCCTGTGCGTATGACTGCGTACGTATCCTTGCGTTTGTGTGCCTGCTCAGGGGAGTCGGCGGAATGGGCTAATGCCTCTCGCCGGTTGTGTGACAATGTCGCCTAAACTATCAACTTTACATTGTCTACTAGGTTTTTTTACTTTCTCTGCAAAAGATGAGCGGCAGGAAGCCCAGCTAGCACTCCAGAATGGAAAATGACTTGCAAAGTGAAAGCAAACAGCAAGCAGACTACTGAAGCTAAAGAGTCATTCATAGAAGGCATCCTAGAGCTGCCGTTCAGTTTTGTTATACGTGGCTGCATTTTGCTGTGTTTGAAGTGCTGCTGGAAGAGCGGCAGAAACTCTTACCTGAATAAGTAAATAAGCAGGTAGGATTTCCCTTCGGCTGAGAGTCTTCTCCAACTTCTATAAGAGTTGGCTTTGAGCTTTTTTGGGGGTGGGGGACTGGCTGATTCAGAGCTGAGACTGAACTCTCCTTAGCAACCACCTGCGACCGCAGCATCTCATCTTTCTAACTTGAAGGTGCTTTAACAAAGCTAATTTTGCGCATTAGACGATACTGAACTATCAAAAAGGCTTTAGAAGTTCAAGGTTTTTATGCAGTTTACCACAATTTTTAAGTAGATTTTTGCCTATATATATTTCAAATTATGGAGTTTGAAAAGACAGTAGAAAAATACTTGAGAATCCAAAACCCTAGAACTTTTATTTATGTGTACGAGAGTAGTCAGTCAACTTTAACTAAAAAAATATATTTCAACAGAGGAGCCGATAGGGATTGGAGAGTGCGGCATTCAGCCTATTCTTTCAATCTTCAGGCGGTAAAAAATGAAAAAAGAAGCTCAACAAGACGTCTCCGCACGACCTCAAGGGCATTCTTGCTTGAACCCACCCTAAATCGCATTCTGTCCAACTGTTGCTGGGCTGGGAATGGAAAATGAGTAAGCAAAGTGGAAGCAGCATGGGCTGCTGGATCTCAACAATGACAAGGGGCTGTTCAAAGCAGCCCCTTCAAAGCATTGTCAGAAGCCTGGCTCTTTTTCCTTCGATTTCATCGAGCCTGAACTCCCCTGCATCAATAATCAAATGGTTTTTCTGCAACTTCTGCTGCAAGCTATTTATGTTTTCCGTAAGCTTACTATTGGAAAATTGCATAATTTAAAGCTCCACTCTTGCCGATATATCAGCGAAAAGAAGCAAAAAAGCAAAAAATACAAGAAAGGATTTGACAGTCTGATGTGTAACTTGAAGTTCCAGTTCGGAATAAACATAAGAATCTATAAAAGTAAGAATCAACATAAATTGTATTTATTTAGTTTTATTGCCGATGCATTTCGTCTATTTGCATTAGGACATCGTCAGGGTCTTTTTATTTAAGAAACAATTTGAACGAATATTCAGTATATACAGATAGTTGAGAGTAACAAGAGTAATTGAATTGAGTTTTTAATTGATGATTTAAAACTTGTACATAGTAGTCAATTTTTTGATACAGTATTGGTTGGGTAAAGTGCATATCAGTTTCAAGCCAGTCCGGTCATTGACAAATCAGCTAAAAATTCTGAGTTGACGGCTGGCCCCACCCATCGCAAGCTGGTTATTTAACGTGGGCTGTTTGGTCTTAATGTACAGGGCTTCTAATAGGCAGAGCATGTGATCTCTATTACAAAAATCAATAGCCTTTATCATTTCGTGTCGTTCAGCCTCACAACAAGAATTGCAGGTTAGCAGGTGTTCGTTAATAGCAGAGTTTTTAGCCAGTGCTCTCTGACCCTCGTGCATAAGTGTCGTTTAGTTTTTCCTATGTAGGAGAATCTCTGGTCCTCAGAGCAAACAAATTTATACACGACACCAGCCGCGAGAGGACGTGGAACACTGGATTTCAACTTGCAGACGAACTTAGCAATCTTTTCGGTGCGAAACACAACACGGATTTGAGTGTTTAAGTCTTTACGGAGCAGCTTTTCTAACTTCTTTTTAAACTCTACAGAACAAACACCAAAGTAAGGCAAAGTGATCAAGGGACATTCAGAGGTGGAATCACGAACTTTCATCCGATGATCCGAGTAGGTTCAGTCAGTTTGTCATTGAGAAAAGAGTTGACAATTTTCATCACAAAGTTCTTAGGATAGCCATTGTAGCTGAGCAGATTGGTGAGGATTTCAACTTCGTTGTGGAAAAGTCTCCAAGAGCTGCAAGTGGAAAAAGCCCGGTGAAGAAAGCTACGAATCAATCCGGTTTTCCATTGTCTAGGGCACAAGGCGTCAAACCTAAGCATAAGCCCGGTAAAGCTAGGTTTCCTATACACGCTGGTCGAAATAGTTTCATCGGTGGCGTCAACGTCAATGTCTAAGAAAGGAAGTCTTCTGCCTCCTCCCTCCACCGTGAATTTGATATTCTCATGAGTAGAATTGATTAACTTAAAAAACTCGTCCTTCTTAGCTTCGTCCTCAAAGATCGCAAACGTGTCATCGACGTAGCGTTTGTAGAAGTGAGGCGCACAAGGGAGGGCCATCCAGTCCTTTTCCCAGTGGGTCATGCACAAATTAGCGAGGGTTGGGGCGAGAGGGCTGCCCATGGCACACCCATCAATATGTCTGTAATATTTGTCCCGAAAAAGAAAGATGCCGGAGGTGGCGAATTTGAGCATCTTCTTAAAAGTGGCTTTAGAGAAAGGAGGTGGATTGGCTTTTTCATACACAAGATCAGCAGCCAGCTCAATGGTGAATTCGAGAGGGATTTTGGTGAACAGAGGAACAACATCAAAGCTATAAAGCCTGTCAGTTTGATTAATCGTGGTATTGCTGAGGCTCTCGATAAACTGTTGATTGGAACTCACACAGTGCTCAGAAGGGATAACAGGTTTAATTAAATTGTCAAGGAATTTAGCTAGCTCATACTCCGTAGTGTTGATCATCGAAACAATAGGTCTTAAAGGGTGACCATCCTTATGAACTTTGCACAGACCGTACAATTGTCCAGGTTGGCTACCATTTGGGACAATCAACTTAAAGATCTCAAGGGTCACGTGTGGCTTAACGTAAGTTCTCAAAAAATTCTGAAGAGATTTCTCATTTTTTAAACCGGGTGAGCCATAGTGACTTGATCATCGGTAGCAAGGCATTGAAACTTGAGTTTGTCCTGGATCACTTTCTCAAGTTTGTCAAAATAATCCTTACTATCTAAAGCAGCAACGCCATAGCCTTTATCAAAGCCAACAATCTTGATATTTTCATTGTTCTTAAGGCCGTTCAGAGCCTGGTGCACAGTCTATTGCTCCTCTTTTTAACGTATCCTTGAGCTTTACAGATAAACTTTTCAAATTCAGCTATGAGACGGTGTTTTAGCCTATCTGGTGGGACATAAGAATCTGCTTTCTAAGGCAAAGTAAAAGACGACAGAATATTCGAGTTCGACAGTTTTCTGTTTTTGATTTTGTTATTCTCGTTACTGCCCGAAAATCTCCACCTCGCACAGGGAGAGCTCGTGCGACTGCAGGTTGTACATGCCGAACCTACTGCCGAAGGCGTTGCAGCTGAAGTTGGCAGTTGAGAATGTCACGGCAAGATTCATTCGGCAGCACTCCACATCGTCCACGCGCAACGACATCTTGTTGTGCCGGCTGCTGCAGCAGTCCAGCCTGTTGACGATGGTGACGTGCGAGATGCGGGCGGCGGTGGCCAGCTCGGCCTCCCACCAGCCGGGCACGCCAACCTGGGTCAGGATGCACCCGAGGCCACCCCACCAGTTCTGGTTCTTATTTCCGTCGAAGGCTCTCTCGCAAACTCCGCCTTGAGCTACGGTGCTCTGATTGCAGGTGACAAAGTTCAGTTTGGCTGCAATTTTCGTCAGACAAGAGAAGTCACTGGGGGTAATCACAGGTACAAACAGGTACTACAATCAGATATGAAACTCCTACTTACTGAACTTCATTGTGTAAACATGGCAGGGCTCTGTGCTGTTCCAGGCAGCCTCATTATAGAATGCCGACACGTTGAAAAAGCGGCACAAACCCCGCAGCCAGCTGAAGCCGAAGCAGAACGGCCTCAAACTGCAGCCTTCAGAGCACTTGAGCCTGCTGCTGCCCAGTGCCGTCTCCGTGGCCACGGGAGCCAAGTCGCTGTGCAATCTGGCGGAACTGAACACAGTCTGCAGTGCTTGACTAGAGGGCAAAGCCGTACAAACCAGCAGCAGGAGCGCTTCGTTGCACCGCATAATTTATTTTCTGCAAAGCCTTGCTGTTTCTCAGAATTGATGGGATGCCAGAGCTTTGTCTGTGCTGGCCTGATGCTTGAATGCAGCTCTGAACTTTTTATTGAATTTGCCCTGCAGATGCTTCTTTGATGTTCTGAATGATTTTATTGGGCAGCTCAACCAGCCAATCCGGGTGCGTGTTTATTTAGTTAGTTGGCTAGTTAATCTTAGAGGCAGTGCAGTCTAGAAACCACTTTGTAAATTCCGGTAAAATCTGCCATTTTTATCCTAAGGGACTTTTCCCTTAGGAAATTGATTTTAAATCAGAGGCAGGGGGCTGCGTGCACCCTGACGCAATTTAAGCGACATTGTCACAACCGGCGAGAGGCATTACCGCTCATTCCGCCGACTTCCCTGAGCAGGCACACAAGCGCAAGGATACGTACGCAGTCATACGGACAGCCACGCACTCACACAGGAGTTCACAGCGGCCCTGACTTTATTTATCGTTAGGCATGTACACTTCAGTGTGTTTTGGGGTTGGTCCATATTCCAATTTAGCCCCAAATTAATGTGACTGCACTTGGAATCGAGCCTGGGCCGCTGGCGCATGCGAGCAGAAGAGCGCTGCGCTAGACCACTCGGTTTACGAAGATTCATGCTACGTTAGATTTACGAAAAAGAATAGGTTTAATGTGTTTTGTAATCATAAGGCACAAAAAATCGAGTCGATTAAGAAAGCCAGGAAACTGATGTAAAGCTTTCGAATGTGACTTATACAGAAAAATGTTTAAACGTCGATTTAAAATTTCTATTAAAAATAGCTCGTAATTAGCTTCCGATAGAAGTTTCAATCAAGACTTTTGAGTATAACGATCAGGTCGGTGAAAAAATTGACCCAGTCAGCCTGGTTGTCACTTTTTAAAGCCTATTTAGCACCTTCATTCACTAGATGTTTGGAGTTGGAGGCATCGAGTAGTTTATTGATAGTGCTCAATAAAGTTTGTGGTCATTTGTACACTCCAATGCCCTTCATCTGTAGATGACTTTCATCTGTACATTCGCAAAGTTGATTCGATACCTGCTTAGTCTGAGTCCTTGACTTTCCTGTACTCGCTGCAAAATTTGCTCTCAATATTTCCTCTGTTCAGTCTAACAAGTGATTTTAACGGCTGCCACTGGCTGCGAAGCAGCTCCAGCATGTGAGGCGTCTATAATGACGTTTAAAACACTCGAAAGGAGTCAGCATCAGCTTCATTCATTAAACAATAGGCTTGCAGTAACTCCTAGGTCCCACTGCCATTAAATTTCTGAAGTTGCCTCCTGATCACTTGACTCACCATCCGCTTTGTCAACGTGGCCAAAAAATTAACTTCATGGAACTCCATTCAATCCGTGAAATTTCGCAGTATTCAAATCATCGGAGCAGTGTCCGCTGAGAAAGCTCTTAAAAAGCTTGATCAGAAAAGACCGACAAACACTTTAAAATTTTTGAAGCTGGGTGGAGAAGCTGAAAGTGCCTTCTCACCCAATCATAGGAAGCGAACATTCATATTTCACTCGAGAGCTTCTTCTTCGTTTTGGCAAAATGCTGCTCCAAAGTGAATTGGAGGTCAATAAGTTCTACCAAGATGCAACCAGGATGCAACAGCGTCATTTAAGATGCATTTGTTGTTGGAATTTTCCTATTGTGTCCTTTAGTGTTTTTGTAATATCGATATTTACCCTGTAACAACCCGACCTTCTAGAAATTAATTTATTAAAAGTTCCCTACTAATTCTAACTCCCAATGCCCCCCTACTAACAGTAGGAATACCAAGCTATTTTTTCCGCCCGTCGAACATTGTTGCAACAGGATGTCCATAATCGTCTGGTGTCATCTGTTGAAGTTTTCGACGGCGTCCAGGTGATAACTGAATGCTTGAGAGACTATCTGAGGATGTCCAGTAGTTGAGGTTTGCCCACTGTCAAGGCTTGATCAGCGAAACTCGAGAAATTTGTAACAGCGTGTCCATAGTCACCTGGTGCCACCTGTTGAAGATCTAGAAGCTCCGCCTGGGTGAAAGCCAATGATCAACGAAGTCAGAGCTGATGCAGACACATGTGATCGATGTGCAAACGAATTTTGGAGGCTTGGCAAGGCTGCACTGAGGCGCAGTGCTGATTTGCGCACGCAGGGGTGTACTGAATACACTGGCACTTATGAAAAAATCCGACCTTTTGGCAGAATCGTCGAATATCTGTATCGAGTATTTATTCTTGTTTGAGAAAGTGCGGAACAAGAAGTTACTCCGTGTTCTTGAATTTTGTGTGCCTACGTTGCTCCGTTCCGGCGCAGCAAAAACAATTGTTAGGGGGATTGTAGTTCTACTGCTAATGCTATTCGTATGCACGTTCTAGTATAACAGGAGCATACTATAGGCGGTGCGTGTGCCTTCAAGATGCTGTTCGAACGAGCCCGTCAGCGTCCAGGTTTCGACGTTTAAAACAGGATGGCCTCGACCACCGCCTGACCAAACGTCGCTCTCTGTCTCGAACTGCAGGATTGGCGTCGCTTTAAGAAAGCGAGCCCAGGCAAGCCCGCGGCGACGCCGCAGATTTCCACCGACGGCCCTGAAACAGGCAGCCAAGGTAGAAGAACTGCTGAACTCCGCGCCTCGGCAGATGACATCAGTTTTGATGTCGTCTGCAACGCAGAGCACAGAGGTCTTCTGCGCAGAGCTTTTCGACGCAGCCAACCATGCTAAGCCGACTCTCCGACAACCGAAAGCCGTCATCATTGGTGGGAAGAGCAGCACCCCGTCGAGGTCGAGCACCAGAGTTTCCCACCTGTAGCATCGTCTAAGCCGTCTGATATTGGCACAGCAGCTTTTGCATCGCGGTACTCACCCAGCAGGTCTGGCACATTGTATTCACGGGAAGAAATTACGCTCGTATTTTTTGCTCACTGAGCTTGGTGGAGCGTTAACCCACAGGCACTTGAATCAGTCCTTATAGAATATACACGTAAGAACAATAAACAAGCTAGCTTTCAGTGCCACTTGCAAGCGAATTTATGGTTGCGAAACAATTATCAGTCAGATAAAGAAAAGCGAAAGAAAAAATCTGAGAAGACAAGACATCTTAGGGTCACAAAATGAGACAGGAATAAAGGGTCAATTTCATAAGACCAAAGTTTATAACTCCGAAAGACACCTGCCTTCACAAGACCGAAATTTCACAGCGTCGAAAACTACTGCATGATCCTTCACAAGACCGACACTTCATAAAATTCATAACAACGAAGCCCGCCTCCTAATACACCAACCCCAAGCCAGCTCATCCCACAGTTTAAACGCCTTACCGCCAACACAAGTGGTAACAAAATACGGAGTCAAAAGATTTTTTGACAGAGCTACGGAGAATTCAATTCGACTTTAAACTGAGGACCAACCAAAACCATACGACGTCTCGTACACCTTTACCTTTTAACAGATCTATGATAGGAATATAAGATCTATGGGACCAACTGAGTAAAACTCGGTTTGACCAGAATACTTAACTTATGAAAATGTCTAGTGTTCACTCTTCAGAAAAGATTAGGCACAGAAAGGACAGTGACAGTGCGAAGAGCATGCGTTGCCATAAAATGAATAGAAAGGTAAATATCGCTGGCCTAAAAAGTCGTCGTATAATGTAAAATCTGTACACATGTGTCTGCTCTCTCGGCCGTTATTCATGCACGCTCATGTCTTCTTTCTTCCCTTATCTTCTATTGGAACTTAGAACTCATTTATTAGAAGAACGCCACTTTGCTAATTACGACTAATCGGCCATTGCTCGTTGGCAAGCGCAAGTCCACATCTCAGATCGAAATAAAACGACTGCAAGTGTTCGCAAGCCAGCCAATTTGAATCCTTCAAGCTTACGTTAAAACCTTATAGGTAAATGAAAATAAAATTTTAAATAATTTCATTAAATCCTGTTTAAATAACTCCTCGAAGTATCTTGAAGCCTTTTATTTACTGTGTTGCATGCAATTTACTTCTATTCGTCTCCATCACAGAGTATCTTTACGGTATGTGGGATGCGATATATTTCTGTCAAATTAGCTATTTTAATTGTAAATTTTGTTGCCTGATTTTGGGTCCACTAGTATTTGAATTGGAGGGGTTTCACAAACTCGAAGTTTCACAACGTCGAAAGCACCTTCCTTCATAAGGTCGAAATTTCACAACATCGAAAACTCTAGCAAAGGGACTTCATAAGGTCAAATTTCACAAGGACAGTACGAAAATGTATTTGACAAGAACGATGAAGTAGTTTTCCTCCTTATGAAATTTCGACCTTGTAAAACGACGCCTTTAAAGCTTCAAAACTTGGATATGGATAAATTCTCGGCCTGGGGCTAAGGAAGGAATTGGCTGGCTCTTGGGAGTGACTCGGCGTGGGTTGCAGGGTTGCCCCGCCCGCAGTGGGGAGAGTTACATACATATTTAAAGTATTCCCTGGCCAAGAAGTTCAGTGATAAGTCAAGTGAGTTTACATTGATGCACTATGGGCCTATAGTATAGTGAATCCCCAATGAAACCCTTTCCCAATAAATACGGCCAGTGCTGTGGTCACGGGGGTTGTACAACAGAGACGTACACCAGCTTGCTTTCGGTTCCTCCGTTCCTCAATTCGTACTAACTAGCCCATTTAACTCTTAGGGTCTAGGTTTCCCCTGTACATTTTGGAGAGTTGGGCAGGCCCAGAGATGGAGGCGGGCCTCGGCAGGGAAGGCGGAACTGAGGGATGGGAAGCAAAGGAGCCTTTTTCAAGCGGCCATATTTGTTATCGGTTTCTTCCCCCCCGTGAGTGTCCATTTGAAACTTGCTAAATTAAGAACTCCTTGACTGGGCCTTATGAGTAGAGCTAACCCCAAACCCAAAGCACACAAGCTCGCTCTACTCTTCATCCTTCCAAGAGTTAAGGTGTTCCTCAACACAGCTTCAGCATGCAAGCTTCATCGTCCGCCGCCAGCGTGCCCACCAGTGACTCCAGCAGTAACAGTCGCATGTCCAGCACCCGAATCTTCATCCGGGGCTTGTCTCCCGGCACAACCGATCTGAAAATTCGGCAGCTCATTGCGCACGAAGCCGGAGTTCCTGATCACTCCATAGTGTTTGCTCAAACCATCTTGGATTCGCAATCTGGCCAGTGTAAAGGTGCGATTTCAATTTCTTATGTAGTCTGTTTTATCATGCAAAGTATGCCAAGTGCATTAGTTTGCGATTGTAATAATATATATATAATTTAATACGCAACCGGCAAACCCGACACCCTCAATTACCCCAGGTAATGCTGACACCCATTTTACAGCTGGGTGAACTGAATCAATGCAGAGTTTTAAGTGTCTTGCTCAAGGACACAAATTGTTCCGAATGAGTCGAGAATCGAACCCCGACCTTTCAGTCGTGAGTCCGACGCGCTGACCACTGGGCTGCAACCCCTGAATTAGTGATGAAAATTTAAAATATTTAATTGTGAGTACCTACGTAATTACTATAATAGATCATGATAAATGATACTCGTACGATAGTGAACTACTAGTACTCAATTTCAAACCAAAAAAATAAGGCTTCAAAACAAAGAAACTGTGGTCGAAGAGCAAGAAAAGTGAACAAGAACTTTCACTCACATTTAGGGACCGGCTTCGCTGAATTTCGAAACGCAGAGCGGGCGAAGATGGCAGTAAGAAATATTCAGCAGCTGCAAGCCACGAAACATGCCAGCCAGGGACAATTGAAGGTCGAATTCGCTCGGGTGAGTCTTCGATATTTTTTATTAGACATCAAACTTTCTGATAGCGCAGCATTTCAAATGCAATGCCGAGCACCCACCGTGTACAAAATACAGGAGGCAGAAAAGGACGGCAAAGAGATGTTCGTATGGAATTTGCCTGTCAACTGCACGATGGAGGGGATTAGACAGTTTCTACTATACGAATGCAATTGTCGCGAGGATGCGATCTTGTCATTCAGGACTTTTCGTGCTAACCCATATTATTCAACAGGCCTTGTGAAATTTAAAACGGAGTTCACGGCTTCACGTGTTATCCAACTCATCAATCACAATGGGCTAAGGCTCTCCCACAAATATGGATGCTCTGGGCGACTTGCTGCTAAATTTTCTGAAAAAAAGACCCGTGATGTCGGTGGTCGACCAGTCTGCCTTGAAGATATTGTGAAGCCGAGCGCGCATCTTCTTGTAAGTTTCCTCATGGCTGTACTACCCAATTGTAATTAGGGTTGGAGGTGGGTAGCTGCCTAAGTAAAGCGAGTCTAAAAGGACACCGTTTAGCCTTTTGATTGCATCAAACCTATTCTGCAGGCTAAGTCAAGCAAGCCTCGGTTTTACCCTACACCAGACTAGTGATATGCTCTACATGGCTCGTATTAAGATATAAATGCTCTAATATCGCCTCATACTAATAGTACGAACGGACCAAGCTTACAAAATACGAGTACATGTAAATGCAACTTGCAGCTGCTGTCAGCTGAGATGCTGCTGTGGTTCTTTGAATCCTTATCGCTTATCTCATTCGATACTTGCAAAGTCTGGAGGTTAATACAGTAGGAGAATGATGCAGAGTGGCACTGAGGGGAATAATGCTGAGTAGTAGCTCGTTAAAGCATTGATATGACAATTGAGAAGACTATAGCATATTACTATTGCTATGTATATTGTTAAAGTCACGCTAAAAGGGCCGGAGCGATTCGTCTTTCTCCTAATATTAGACAGCATACTCTACTTAAAGAGAATTTCTCAAAAGGATAATTAATCAAAACCTTAACTGACTGTTCAACAATTGACTCGGATCATTCATTCTGAAATTCATTTCAGGAAATCACAAAGAAACCACTCGAACTGAAAGACGCCGAAAACCCATTCAAATGGTGCGCATACGATGGCTCCGACAAAAATATAGAGGATGTGATCGACACAATTTTGGACCGACTGAAACTTGAGCCAATGCTCTCATCGGCTTATCATGGCCTCCTGGCTGCTTATCACGGAACCAGATTCAATCGGCGTAAGCATATCGACTTCAGAAAGTCAAGGGAATACTTGAAGAGCGCAGTAGACTATGGCAAAGACGCAGATGAAGGTCATGTCAGATGCGAATTCGTCTTGCAAGCCATTGAGTTAAACCTGGATGCTAAGCAGAGCCGGAACCAACTCAACTTCACTGAACACGTCAAGGCCCTCAACAAGATCTGGAACACTCAAGATGAGGCCAAGCGCATCGAGATCAGAGCCAACGTTTTTCACGTTAAAGCTCTGGACTTTTTTCACCAAGGCATAAAAAAGTACGATGAGGCAGAGGAAGCTGTGAAATCAAGTCTGAGCTTGCGACCGGATAACTTCATGTGCATCTACCTGCTGGCGTATATTCGTGCGCGAGTGCGTCGCCATCACAACAACAGGACGCCTGCTGATGCGGAGGAGTTGTTCCTGTGGAATCGTGCATATGATCTGGCAAATGAACACCGGTGGCAGGATAAGAATGAAGGAACAAAAATGTACTTCTATCAGTTTTTAATAAACTATGCGGAGGCTATTTTGAACAACCGGAGCTTAGAAGACAAGTGCCTGGAACTCACGAATGCCACGTACCAAGCATTGAGAAACATAAGTACTCAGGTATTGGATGAACATTACCGAATTGTCTTCAGGTGTGAAAAAATCTTTCGGATTCGCAAGCATCCAGAAACGCAGGAACTCCAGGAAATATTGCAACGCCTAGAGAAGGATACTAAAAATTCTGATCTGCTTTTCAGATTAGCGATGTTGGCTGAAGAGAAAAAAGAAGATGAAAGGTGCGAAGAGCTGCTGATAAGGGCCCAAGAGTTGTCTTATGAGCCTGGACACATTTGGGTTGATATTTATTATTAAAACTTCAAACAAAAAAGAAGCGACAAGTTTTCGGCCGTCGATATTTTGAATGAGTATGACACTCTCGCTGAAAGATATCATCAGGATTATCCCAGGTACGAAGCCGTTTGTCTGTACTCGAAGGGAGCCTTTATGATGACATTTTCTGAAACAGAGAGGGTTGCTGATGGTTTTGAAGAAATGGTCAAAGCGGTGCAGGTCTATCCTGAGGTTCGAGTTCATATCCATAAATCGAAAAAAGATGAGACGCTAAAAAATCTGAGCCAGAAGACTGACAGATGCGAATTCGAGGCTTGGTTTAAACAGCATATGCTGGACCTTGACTTGCAGTCAGATGAACCACAGAGAATTGTTCAGCTCTATACCGAAGCCTTAAATAGTGAAAACTCGAATCACCAGCTGGTGTACGAGCATCTTGGTCTGTTATACTTTCGCCTTCGAGACTTTCAAGCTTCAGAAGAAAATTTCCGAAAACTTCAGTCTGAAAATCCTCGCAGAAACTCTCTGCTGTCGTCCGCTTTGCTCAAACGTGCCGAATCGAGAGATGAAGCTGAAAAGAGAGACTTGATTGTCGAGGCTCTCCGACTTGGAAACCCGGAGGCGTGCCAGCCCGCTCGACTCTTGCTGGACAACCGACTGGATCATCAGCTGCGGTTCCCTCTAGAAGCCATCAAGCAGAAGTACTGTCCTAAAGACCCCGAGAGTGAGATGCAGATCGTGCCGTGGCTGTTCAGCAAGGACTCGTACGAGCTGCTCGCTCTGATCAGCATCGCGTCAGAGAAGAACTATGAAAACTACTCAAAAACGTCGCCTCTGGTCCAGACGGATCTGCGGAAATCGAGACTGGCTCTGGAGCGTCTAGAGCAGCGCGGGAAACAGACTGAAAGCAAGTATTATAATGCCATCATGGAAACCCTGAAACTCGCAAAAAGTGCAATGGATGGATTAACTGCAAAACTGGATGGCTACGAAATGGACAAGAAACTTGATTACTTCCCATACGGCTTCAGCTTTATAAAAGGGCCGGACACTGATAACAAAATCTGCGCATTAAAGAAACAATTAACGCACAAAAAACGACGAGAAGAGATCAAAAAGAGGCTTTCAAATTTGCTCAAGTTGAAGGCATCCGCCACTGACGAAGCGAATCAGAGAGTAAATGCGCTCGTTGATTTGCTGAGCGCTCGAGAATCAAAAGCGTTTCAGTTCCAGCAGCCATTTGCTTGGCTTGTAATTTGGCAGGAGTTGAGAAATAAAGCGGAGCACTCGAGCGCACAGAAGCCCATGAAGACCTTGATTCCAGAGTTATTGGAGGCCTGGAACTGCGACCCAGATTGTGCTGGAAGCGTTGCGCACATGGCTGCGGAGTTCGCTGAGGAGACACGACTGATATTCGAGGCCGAGACTGAGGAGCTTCAAAAAGCAATTACTAAGTGAGGCCAAAGCACCAATTGAAGTTGTCCAACACTGCAAAGACGACACCTGTGCCTCCTGTCCTGCACAAGCTATCAAAAATTATAAAACTGCCGAACTGAATGCTCTGCCGATGCTGTCTGTCCCCGCAGCCAACTTAACTAGGCTGGTAATGGCGTTTCCGGAACTTTTTTTCATTTATTCACTTTATGCAATAAAAATTTCGAATGCATGCATGCAATTATATTTTCGGTTCACATACTTAAATCATGGAGTTTGCCTGTCAAGTGAAAACATCCGAACAATCATTTTAAAGATGAAAGCGAAATAAGAATAGGATGCGAATCTCAGCTAATCATGGATGCAGGAATAGAGTGGATTGCTAATCTAGCCTATCATGGGTGCAGGAATAGAATGGATTGCTAATCTAGCCTATCATGGGTGCAGGAATAGAATGGATTGCTAATCTAGCCTATCATGGGTGCAGGAATAGAATGGATTGCTAATCTAGCCTATCATGGATGCAGGAATAGAATGGATTGCTAATCTAGCCTATCATGGATGCAGGAATAGAGTGGATTGCTAATCTAGCCTATCATGGGTGCAGGAATAGAATGGATTGCTAATCTAGCCTATCATGGGTGCAGGAATAGAATGGATTGCTAATGTAGCCCATCATGGGTGCAGGAATAGAATGGATTGCTAATCTAGCCTATCACGGATGCAGGAATAGAATGGATTGCTAATCTAGCCTATCATGGGTGCAGGAATAGAATGGATTGCTAATCTAGCCTATCATGGGTGCAGGAATAGAATGGATTGCTAATGTAGCCTATCATGGGTGCAGGAATAGAGTGGATTGCTAATCTAGCCTATCATGGGTGCAGGAATAGAATGGATTGCTAATCTAGCCTATCATGGGTGCAGGAATAGAATGGATTGCTAATCTAGCCTATCATGGGTGCAGGAATAGAATGGATTGCTAATCTAGCCTATCATGGGTGCAGGAATAGAGTGGATTGCTAATCTAGCCTATCATGGGTGCAGGAATAGAATGGATTGCTAATCTAGCCTATCATGGATGCAGGAATAGAATGGATTGCTAATCTAGCCCATCATGGGTGCAGGAATAGAATGGATTGCTAATCTAGCCCATCATGGGTGCAGGAATAGAATGGATTGCTAATCTAGCCTATCATGGGTACAGGAATAGAATGGATTGCTAATCTAGCCCATCATGGGTGCAGGAATAGAATGGATTGCTAATCTAGCCTATCATGGATGCAGGAATAGAATGGATTGCTAATCTAGCCTATCATGGATGCAGGAATAGAATGGATTGCTAATCTAGCCTATCATGGATGCAGGAGTAGAATGGATTGCTAATCTAGCCTATCATGGGTGCAGGAATATAATGGATTGCTAATCTAGCCTATCATGGGTGCAGGAATAGAATGGATTGCTAATCTAGCCTATCATGGGTGCAGGAATAGAATGGATAAAGAAAAATGGAGAGGAAGTTTGCATAAACAATTTGATCGGTAAACTCTCGATGTTGCTGTTTGTTGTGAATACTCGTAGGTCTTGTGACTCTTGGATTTCTTCATTTTTTTCTACGCCGGGCTCTCTCCTCAGCCCTCTCTCTTTCTCTCTCTGTCTCTCTCTCTCTCTCTCTCTCTCTCTCTCTCTACGTACATGTATGCTCGTACACCCAATTGTGAATATCTGGTGGTGTGTGAGGGCAATAAAATTATCGATCGCCTTCGCTCACCCCTGTTTCTTTTTACTGCGACCCTCCTGTTTGAATTGTCTGTTTGAAACGCCTCACTTTGAATTTTAACCAAACTTGATATTAGGTCTTCGCTGTTATAATTATTTGCGCGAATTTATTCCAGTGTAATATGTTTGTTTATTGGTTTAATTAGATTCCGTTTCTGAGAGACTTTACTCATATCTGAACATATAATTTGTAGTCTCTTCTGCAAGCGTATGGCAGACTTGGTTGGGCGCATCAGAGCCAGTCTATGAAACCTTGTAAAACGTAGCATGTTATAATAAATAATCAGTCTTTAGCGTACGTACGCATTGAATAATAAGATTAACTAATTCTTCTTACTAGTAAATCGTTCATAGCTGCTTAGCCATATACTACTGTTAGTAGCGTACTCTTAAGCAAAAGTAGCTACAATTGCGCCGCTCTCCACAGTTTATCGCTACAACTTTGTCCTCTTATTACACCGCGTTCTTGCCGGCTGTCAAGCGAAGCAGTTTTTAAAATAGAAACTGTTGCATACAATTCTTCATTTTTTAATCAATAAGTTTCGAAATAATAAACTTGAAATTTATGAAAATTTCTATATTTATACTGACATTGCTTAGATAGTTCTGTTTCAAATTATCAACGATTCAGAAATTCATGGTCGCTCTGCTTCTCAGACCCCATGGGGTGGGTCCGCTGGTACATTGAGGAAGAGTTTTCTATTCAAAGTCCCACACACATTTTGCAAGAACTTCCGAGTAAGAAAAATGCTGATACGTCACAGTGCAAGTTCGAAACTTTGAGCAACAACTTATTTGATTTTTAAAACAAAAAATAATCTTTTGAATGTAATAGTGCTACTCGAATATTTTTATCAATGTAAACAGTAATACTCAAATAATATTGTATCCTTTCTAAGAAATTAAATCTACGCGAGATGCTAAAATTTGTTTGTTTTAATGCACCAAATAATTGTTTTAATACGGTAAATAATTTTTTCTAATGCAGGAAATAAATTAAGGAAATATTATTTTTATAATTGTATCTGAGAAATTTGGGTATATACAGGAACGAGTTTTCTGTCAAATAAACCAACCGTCTGTGAGCACTCGTTTGCAAGCAGGCTAATAGCAGTTCAATCTATACATCCTTAGAGTTTCCAAGTTCAGAGCGACTTATTCAATTTCAAGCTGAGAAACAAACAGTTCAAAGAAATTTTCTAAGAGAGAGAATTGTGGAGTAATCCAGAGAGATATACAAAAGAGCCTCTTGTCTTAACCCTCTGATCCCGGTATCGGCCGGATTGGAAAAGTACATGTGCCAGTAAAGACCGCTCAGGCCAACTTATACAATAGACGCTACCAGAATAATACAATAGACGCTACTAGAATAATACAATAGACGCTACAAGAATAATACAATAGACGCTACAAGAATAATACAATAGACGCTACCAGAATAATACAATAGACGCTACCAGAATAATACAATAGACGCTACCAGAATAATACAATAGACGCTACCAGAATAATACAATAGACGCTACTAGAATAATACAATAGACGCTACAAGAATAATACAATAGACGCTACAAGAATAATACAATAGACGCTACCAGAATAATACAATAGACGCTACCAGAATAATACAATAGACGCTACTAGAATAATACAATAGACGCTACAAGAATAATACAATAGACGCAACCAGAATAATACAATAGACGCTACAAGAATAATACAATAGACGCTACAAGAATAATACAATAGACGCAACCAGAATAATACAATAGACGCTACAAGAATAATACAATAGACGGTACAAGAATAATACAATAGACGCTACCAGAATAATACAATAGACGCTACCAGAATAATACAATAGACGCTACTAGAATAATACAATAGACGCTACAAGAATAATACAATAGACGCTACAAGAATAATACAATAGACGCTACAAGAATAATACAATAGACGCTACCAGAATAATACAATAGACGCTACCAGAATAATACAATAGACGCTACCAGAATAATACAATAGACGCTACCAGACTTATATAGTGAACGCTACCAGAATAATACATTAGACGCTACCAGACTATATACGTTGAATACTTTCAAAATGTACTAAGCGACTAATTCACAGACTGATTCTAAGAAACAGTTAACAGCAGTAGCACAACTTGGTATCAACAGTTGGATTTAATAAGAAAAGCAAAGCACTGTTACTTTGTGGTGACGTTGTGAATTGACTTAGATGGCCGAAGTAACCCATTGGACAGCTTTGGTGGCATATCAGTGGGATTTAGAAAGGCCTAAAGAGAGCCAAAAAGCCTAGTACATGAAAAACATAAGCATACAAAAATTTTGAGGGCTTACAAAAGTCAATCAAGGAATCTAATAGCTCGTACTTATAGCTAAAAGTCAATGTTGGTTCAGCAGCGTTGTGTGTGGCTGCGTGCTTCAATTAAAAACGGCAATGGAATTTTATCACACCTTATATATTAGGCCAAATGAATGAAGCGAGAAGTTGCTCGAACTCAGAAGAAACCAGGACCTGCTAAGAGTAACTTCAATGAGCAAATTAATAAAAAATTGGAAAGTGATTTTAAACTCGCAAAAGACAAAATTAATAAAAGTACATGAAGGCTGCACAACAGTGCACTTCTTGGTCAAAGGGAAAATTACATAATTTGTTAGGTAAGAAAAAATAACGAAACAGGTCGAAGTTAAAAAGCAAAGCAAATACGAAACTGTCAACGCTAAAAACCCTTAAAAATCTACAGCGGGTGCCGAGACTGAGTACGGGAGTACATGTAAATAAAAAAAGCGTTCGGGCAGCAGCAACTTTAGTCAGTAGTTAGTCATATTCCAGTCAGTATCCGGTCTGAACGCGCCGTTCAGGACACTACATGCAACATTGTCGGTACATAATTCAGAAAAGCCTCAAGCGAAAACACAGAAATGGTCAATAGATAAACAAAGCTTTCAGTCAGAAAGATGCAAAGCCAAAAACTTCTTGGTGGGTCTCGACTGGGCTGAGTTCAAATCTTCTACTGGTACTCCGGTCTTACCAGTGGCTGCTCGAAGCGCCTCAGTCTCGGCCTCGAATATCAGTCGTGTCTCCTCAGCGAACTCCGCAGCCATGTGCGCGACGCTTCCAGCACAATCTGGGTCGCAGTTCCAGGCCTCCAATAACTCTGGAATCAAAGTCTTCATGGGCTTCTGTGCGCTCGAGTGCTCCGCTTTGTTTCTCAACTCCTGCCAGATCACAAGCCAAGCAAATGGCTGCTGGAACTGAAACGCTTTTGATTCTCGAGTGCTCAGCAAATCAACGAGCGCATTTACTCTCTGATTCGCTTCATCAGTGGCGGATGCCTTCAACTTGAGCAAATTTGAAAGTTTCTTGTTAATCTCCGTTCTTCGATTTTCGTGGCTTTGTTTCTGTAATCCGCAAATCAACTTTTTTGTCTCATCCTTTTTTACATTCATATACCGGAAGCCGTATGGGAAGTAATCAAGTTTCTTGTCCATTTCGGAGCCATCCAGTTTTGCAGTTAATCCATCCATTGCACTTTTTGCGAGTTTCAGGGTTTCCATGATGGCATTATAATAATCGTTCTCAGTCTGTTTCCCGAGCTGCTCTACTCGCTCCAGAGCCAGTCTCTATTTCTGCAGATCCGTCTGGACCAGAGGCGACGTTTCTGTGTAGTTTTCATAGTCCTCCTGTGACGCGATGCTGATCAGAGCGAGCAGCTCGTACGAGTCATTGCTGAACAGCCACGGCACGATCTGCACTGGTCTGTCGGGGTGCTCAGGACAGTACTTCTGCTTGATGGCTTCTAGAGGGAACCGCCGCTGATGATCCCGTCGGTTGTCCAGCAAGTGTTGAGCGGGCTTGCAAGCCTCCGGGTTTCCAAGTCGGAGAGCCTCGACAATCAAGTCTCTCTTTTCAGCTTCATCTCTCGATTCGGCACGTTTGAGCAAAGCGGACGACAGCAGAGAGTTTTTACGAGGATTTTCAGACTGAAGTTTTTGGAAGTTTTCTTTGGCAGCTTTGAAGTCTTGAAGGCGAAGGTATAACAGACCAAGATGCTCGTACACCAGCTGGTGATCCGAGTTTTCACTTTGCAGCGCCTTCTGAAAGCGTTCGAAAATAATTTGTGTAGATTGAAGATCCCAGTTCATGATGTGCAGCCTGAACCAAGCCTCCAGTTCGGGTCTTTCTGTCCGTTCGCATAGAATTTGCAATATTTTTTCTTTTTTCCAAGGAGGAAAGTAAACTCTGACATCAGGACACACTTGAACTGCTTCGACCATCGACTCAAAGCCGCTGTCAACGAGCTGCCGCCGACACATGTAGGCTCCCTTGGCATACTGAATTGCAGACTTGTTTCTAACATTATCCTTGTATTTGGCTATCCTCGTATCAAACTCGTCCAAAATAAACTCGTGAGTGAAATCATTCGGTCTTTCCTCTCGGTATTCCTGCAAACACACGTCTACCCAAATGTGTCCAGGCTCGGGCGCCACCTGCTGAGCTCGGACGAGCAAACTCTCATACTCTTCATAGTCAGATTCATTTTCCATCAGTTTTGCCAATGAAAAAAATAACTGAGAGTTTTTTGTTACATCTTTTAGGCTGAGTAAGATGCTTCGTGGGGTTTGAGTGTCATTCAATTGCAATTTGAGAATTCGAAACACTTTTTCACATTTGAGAGCGATTCGGTAGTGGCATTCTAAATCTTCTGCGTTCAGGTTCTTTAATGCCAGGAACGTTTCAGAAGCCAAGCTTTGGCACTTTTCCTTTAGGTCAGCGTTATTCAAAAGTGCCTCTGAATAGTTAATTAAAAACTGCTGGTAATACAGCCGAATTTCTTTGGGCGCATCGTCCAGGTTCTGCAAGTTAGCGAGCTCCTCGCTCCGCTTCCACAGGAGCAGCTCTTCTGGACCCGCAGCAGCCCTGTTTTTGCGGTATCTGCGCAAGCGCGCTAAAATGTACGCCAGCAGGTAGACGCACATAAAATTGTCGGGTCGCAAGCTCAAGCTGGTCCTAACAGCTTCCTCTGCCTGGACGTATTTCTCTATCCCTTGGTTAAACAGTGCCAGTGCCTTGACGTGAAATGCATTGGCTCTGACTTCGATTCGCTGTGCATTATCTGGAACGTTCCAAGCCTGACCCAGAGCCTTTACGCGTTCATCGAACTCAGGAGACGTTTTCTTTTGTTGTTGATCCAGATGAAGAGAGATGGCCTCCAGGACAAAGTCGCACCTAACGTGATGTTGATGGGCACTATTGGCAGCTTCTATTGCATCCTTCAGGTGCTTTCTTGCCTTGCTAAAATCAATCAGTTTGCGGCTTGGAGAAGCAGCAGAATGGTAAGCAGCAAGCAGACCTCCATACGCTGCGGATAGCATCGGCTCCAGCTTAAGTTTTTCAGACAGTTTGCGAATTACATCCTCTGGAGTTCTTAGTGAGCCTTCGTGAGCATTCCACTTGAAGGGGCTCTCAGCGTCCTTTAGCTGGAGTGGCTCCGCAGAGATTTCCTGATGTAAAAAGTAATTAAATTCGGATAATCGGTAAAATAAAGTTGAATAAAGTACATATAGGTGAATTGATAAAGAAAAGCACAATGCATCATATACGAGTACATTCGAGTATCCTAGTGACAAAGCAACGTTACTTGGTACGACGGATAAGGGAACACAGCATCTGTTTTCTAACTTCCTGTCTGGGCTTTAAAGCGATTGTTTCTGTGTTTCACATAGCACAATGATGTACGCACTTTGCTGCTTTTGAATCGCTCTGCAAAGCCTTCCCCTGTCAGACAATAGGATTAAATCGATTCGTTCTATAGTTGTAGTTAAAATTCAGCAGATCGAGTTGACTCACAGAGAGAACCGGATTCGGCTTTACGATGTCCTCAAAGCTCATTGACCGGCCATCATTCATAGACCCTCGCTGATTGGCAGACAGCCGAGCGATCTGATCAAGCCTTGCTCTGGGGCTTGCTTTGTCTGCCAGTCTAGCCGCAAGCCGGTCCGAGCATCCGAACCGATAGCTGAACTCGAGACCGTTTCTGATAAAGAACTCAATCGCTGCTGCTGCATCGCTCTCTTCTCCGAAGCGAATGAATCCGATTGAGTACTTTGGATTGGCTGGAAGGGCCTTGACGGACTTAATCGGCTGAGTAATCTTTCTGTTCATGATGAGGCTATTGACAAGGACCTGTCGAATCCAATAATCGCTGCACGACACCGGCAAATTCCACAAGTACACGCTAGTAAGATCCTTCTCGTTCTCCTGTTTAGATTGAATAGCCATTAAAAATGATTTAACTATAAGCTTTACTTTCATATTTTGTGGACTTCCCTACGAAAATGTTTGCTGACGTATGACACTAGCACTCACAAGAGCGAATCCGATTTGCAAGCGTCTATCGCCCTGCACTGGCCGCCGCTGAATCGCCTCCAAAGCCTGGTTGGCCTGCGACTCGTTTTGAAACTCAACGAAGCCGAGGCCTGGTGTCGGTTAGGGTTTAGCGGATGGTCTTAGGAGTAAACATAAATGCATTCAACAATAAAATAGCATAAACATAATATAATGGAATCAAACCTCTACAATGGCCGGTGGTTTTGTCTAAAATAGCCTGAGAATACACGATGGCGTGATCGGGAACTCCAGCTTCCTGAGTCATCAGTTGCCGAATAGTGAGGTCGCTGCTATCGGGACTCAGGCCTTTGACGCAAAGGCAGGTGCTGCTCAGAGAGCCTCCTATCGCTCCGAGTTGCGGCCCCAAGTTCTGCATGCTAAAGCAGATTGAATTGATTGCAAAATACTGCACCAGATTTACAGTGCTTGTAGAAAGCTGCTCCCTAGTCGCTAGGCCAAAGCTCGTAGATTCTATTTTAAAAACGAAAACTACAGCGGTAGACGAGACTTAAACGGAAGTACATTGTCTACAACTATTACTGCCCAAATTTTGCCTCCAGAGTACAGTATGAGTACATTGTGTGCAGTCATGTGGATAGATTTTTCTGCAATAATTGTACAGTTAGCTTCGTCTCTGCTGCAGTACGAGATTTATGAATATTGCAGAGCAAAGAAAAGAGAAAAGCGCAGTGAAACAGGCGTTGACAGAAAGAACGACAGCTTTCGACTGGTGTTGGGTGTTGCGGCTGTTGCGCCCTACCGCTTGTATTGCTTAAGTGGTGAGTAGCGTTGCTACTCTGAGTTAGCGAACACGTCGGGGAGGGGCCGCCCCGGGCCTGTGTGGGCTCTCCGGTGTGCGTGCTCTGTCTGGCGGGGGGAGGGGTGGGTGCTTGAGTCCCCCCCCCGGCCCGTGGGGGTTTTTTAGGCCGCGCGGGGCTGCTCTGGCCCAGCTACCCTGTCTCGCGTTTGCAAGTTCGTCTTCCTCGCCCGTGCCGTGCCTTTGCCTTCCTTCCTCGGCGTCGTTCGTTAATGTACACATATCCAGCCACTTTCATTTACTACGGACGAGACTGCGTGCGCTTGGTAACTAAAACAGCCGGGGAAAGTACGCATAGCCATTGTACGCACCTGTGCATTTTTTGCACACTGTGGCACAAGCGCGCACGCCCCGACCGGCGGAAGCGCGCAGCGAATAATAGCAAGAGGAACCACCGACAGCAGCCAGAGTAAAGCACTGCTCATCATCAAAACTAGTCGATTTTATATCTATTAAACGACTAAACATGAAATAAAGTTCCGAAGCTAAAAGCATGACAAAAAAGAATCAAAGGTGAAAGCTAATATATAACATGTGTAAGTGTGGGAAATGACATTCACCCTGAAACTGTTTTTTGGAGTGGAAGCCTCAACATGTTGCGGAGTTGTCACGCGCGCTCGTAATTCGGCCATTATTCAACGGCTAGCTAAAGCTCAGGCCGAAATGAGGCTACGCCATGCGGGTGGCCGGAAAACTTTTTTTACCTTGAGGGACAGAGAAATATTCTAGCTTTTGGCTGCCGGCCAGGTGTGAAAGGAAAGGAGGGAAATAGAGTAGAGATTAGATGAGAAGATACGTGTGACAAGAGGAGATGAGAGATAGAGGGACAGTTGAGATGAAATGAGATATGAGATGAGAGAATTATAGAGAGGTGATGTAACCACGCTCTGGTCGCGGGATAGGGCATGGGAACTTTTTCGAAGGTGCCTCCTATCCCGCGTACCCCCCTGCACAGAGCTGTCGAGACTCGGCCAGGTCTCTGACCAGGCCTGGAGACTCCCGCTCTGCTGCACCCCCCTGCTGCCTTGGTTCCGTCTCCCCTGCCGCCACACCTGCCTTTCCGGAGCTCCCTGTCCCTCTCTGTACCCTCCCCTCTACCTTATCTCCCCTGCGCCCCACCCTATTCTTCTTGTACTCTCCCTATTCCCCCCTCTTTTTGTCTCTCTGCACTATTTTCCTGCGCTGTCCCCCCCTTTCCCTGCGTTTACTTACAGTATTTTGTGTGCTCACCGATCTCCCATCCCTTCCCAAACTCCCAAACGGTGACGCAAGTCGTGTGACCCCTTCTTCCCCTCGATGACTCATCGATGACTCATCCCCCTCTCTTGCGCAACCTTTTCTCATGCCATTGTTCTCCTCCCCAAATTTCTCATGCGACACCCACCCCACCTCCGCTTCTATTGTTCTCGTTTTCGATTCTTTTGTTCTCTTTATCCCCACCAATTATCACATTTTCTCCGATTTTCTCTTTCTTTTGTTCTCGTTTTCGCACCTAATTATCACCTTTTCTCCAATGTTTACTTTTCCATTGTCCTCGATTCTCCCCAATTATCCCCGATTTCCAATTCCTTTGTTCTCGACCCCAGCCCTATTGTTCTCAATGTTTGCTTGCGCAACACTTTCGCGACCACCCGCTGCGCCAATTCTCCCCCCACCCCACCTCCGGATTGCGCAATTTCCCTTTTTCTCATGTTGCTATGCCGGTCTCATGTTTCTCATCATGACTCATTCTGACGTCATTCGGCCGGCAGCCAATCAGAGAGAGGGAGCCATGGAAACGACCTTGGAGCGGCGGCTGGGAAGGCTATAAAAGGAGGCGGTTTTCGGCATGAGAAGACTCAACTTTTGCCCACCTTCGGGCTCCTAGTCTTTCTTTAGACTTGCCATCAGACTGAGTTCTGACCCATTCGTCTATAAGACGAATCCCTGCCGGTCCGCGGTCTGTTACCGCCAAGTTATCTTCAACTCCCCGAGTGAGCTCGCCTATTGGCCAGCGGTCTGATACCGCCCAGCATCATCAGCTTCGCCTGATCTACACCAGCGCCTCGTCGCTTCACCATCTGCCTGACTGCAGCCTACAGCCGCCCTCGGTCACTCCGCCTCTCTCTCTCTCTGTGCAGCTGCCGGTAAGTTCCTACTTCGTACTTCGGGTGTGTCATAAGTAATGTCACTGATGTGAAAACAGACGAACTTGCAATCGCAGATGAAAAAAACTGTATCACTCAACAATTCATAGAGTCCCCCAATATCAATCACCCTCTGGCAGTGCTCATACAGCTTGTCCACCTCAGCCTGCAGGTGTTTTTCCTCCAACTGCCGTAACCAGTGCAACGCGGCCTGTTTGACCTCTTCATGGTTTGCGAAACTCTTCTTGGAAAAATCAGCCTTCAGCCATTTGAACAGGAATCTCTTGCAAAAGTTGAAGTCTGAGCTGTTGGGACTGTCAGAGCATATTCACTCGCCGTGCAAGCAGAAAATTCGAAAAAGCCTTACAGGTGTGCGGCCGTGCGGTGTCCATCTGCCACAGAACCTCGTCCAGGTGACATGGATTTGACCGGAGATTGCGCCAGAGGTCTCCAGTGTGCCGTATAAAGTCGATAAAATACTGGCCATCGACTTTGGTGTTCGGTGGAGTTGTGCAGATGGAGACTCGTTTGTTTGGCGTGAAGGCTACCAGCAGCATGGTCTTCTTGTCCAAGATGGACTTCCTGGTCACAGTCGCCCTGGAGTCCCCAGCTCCCAGCCAGCAGCGATTGTCTGCCTTGCTGCCCTTGCCATCCAGGTGGAGCCAGCTTTCATCCTCAGCAACCAGGCAGTTTAGGATGTCATTCAAGCCCCGCCTGCTGAACACCTTGCGGATCTGCTTGATGCAGGCGTCTTGTCGAGATTCATGGTGATTTTTGTTCGCTGCATAGACGATTTTTCATCGCGTTGCACTTGCTAAATCTGCTTGGCGTATTCTTGCGATAGCTTGGGCCATAAACAACCTATGCACGTCTCAAATGCACTGGTATTGCTTCACTAAGTATACTTTGCAGCTACGCTACCCACAAGTCCATGTGCCTACATATTTTAGACAGAGGCCTGCAGTGACATTACTTATGACACACCCGAAGTATTACTGATTTGTGCTCTAATTGCCTTTGCTTATCCGGAGTTTGCCTATTTTTCCATTGTCTGATTAGAGAGCTGAGCCAGTTGTAATACCGTACCTTTTGCTGTATTTTTACTCAATAGTGAAGCCGCCTAACTGCCTGATTACTTGCCTAAGGGCCTAATTATTAACTATTAACTAACCTCATCATTATTCACTCTTTCACCATCATTTCACTCATGGCTTGCTAAGCCTTTCTCCCGGGGTGGCAAAACATAAGGAAGTTGGGTAAGCTAATGGCCTCTCCCCGTGCAAAGCCCGCCTGTGAGTGCGTGCTGCGGGGCCGCGTGTTTGTGCAGTAGAGGGATTAGCGAGTCTTGGCACAGAATGGCAGTAGGAAGGTTGCAACCCCATGCTGACGCGTCCCTTCGCCCTGAGCAATCTAAACTAGAGACAGTACATGTTCGCCTCATACTACTCTTAGTAATCAAAGTCGCAAGTCAGCCTCGCTCACAGCCACAAAGGATCCCCTGCTGAGAAATACTCCAGATTGAGCCCAGAGTTCCCGATCATGCCCCAAGCAGAGTCTGTGCCTGTGCCTGAGTGTGTGCCTGCGTACGTATCCGCGCGCTTGTGTTCCTGCTCAGGGGAGTCGTCGGAATGGGCAGTAATGCCTCCCGCCGGTTGTGTGCCTATGTCGCTTAAAGTGCGCCAGTGTGCACACAACCCCCCTGCCTCTAAAAAAAGTTCCTCAGGGCTAATAAGAAAGAAAAGAGAAGATGAGAGAGATGTGAGGGGAGAAGAGAAGAGAAAAGGAGAAAATAGAACTGAGAAGAGACACAGACTTTGAGCGGGCCGGATTGCTATGGTGAAGTTTCAAAGGACCCGAGGGCCGGATAGAGAGGCTGGAGTTTGGCGACCGCAGTTCTACGCAAACTCTGCAGACAAGTAGACGGTACCGGCTTGTTTCACTCGTTTGCAGCAAATTGTTGCATTTGGACAAATGAAACTAATGACATGCATTCAATTGTCAAAAGGATGTAGTTGTTTATTTGTTCTTGAGAGCAAAGCTACATATAATATATATAAGTAGGCAAAATAAGAACAGGAACAGTAATTTTTACGTGAATATATTGTTAGAGTGACACGACATTATGTGCGAAAACTTTCTGTAGGCATTCGAAAATTTTGCAATAATCAGATTAACGTGATGTAAAATTCTGGCGTTTTAAAAGTTATAAACGTTTTGCCGATTAAAACTTATGAAGCTTGGTACAAAATTTCTGTCTTAAAAGCTTGTTACCATCTTTAGGGCTGCAGCCTACCTGAGTGCAGCCTACCTGAGTGTAGCCTACCTGAGTGTAGCCTACCTGAGTGTAGCTTACCTGAGTGTAGCCTACCTGAGTGTAGCCTACCTGAGTGTAGCCTACCTGAGTGTAGCTTACCTGAGTGTAGCCTACCTGAGTGTAGCCTACCTGAGTGTAGCTTACCTGAGTATAGCCTACCTGAGTATAGCCTACCTGAGTATAGCCTACCTGAGTGTAGCCTACCTGAGTGTAGCCTACCTGAGTGTAGCCTACCTGAGTGTAGCCTACCTGAGTGCAGCCTACCTGAGTATAGCCTACCTGAGTGTAGCCTACCTGAGTGTAGCCTACCTGAGTATAGCCTACCTGAGTGTAGCCTACCTGAGTGTAGCCTACCTGAGTGTAGCCTACCTGAGTGTAGCCTACCTGAGTGTAGCCTACCTGAGTGTAGCCTACCTGAGTGTAGCCTACCTGAGTGTAGCCTACCTGAGTGTAGCCTACCTGAGTGTAGCCTACCTGAGTGTAGCCTACCTGAGTGTAGCCTACTTGAGTGTAGCCTACCTGAGTGTAGCCTACCTGAGTGTAGCCTACCTGAGTGTAGCCTACTGAGTGTAGCCTACCTGAGTGTAGCCTACCTGAGTGTAGCCTACCTGAGTGTAGCCTACCTGAGTGTAGCCTACCTGAGTGTAGCCTACCTGAGTGTAGCCTACCTGAGTGTAGCCTACCTGAGTGTAGCCTACCTGAGTGTAGCCTACCTGAGTGTAGCCTACCTGAGTGTAGCCTACCTGAGTGTAGCCTACCTGAGTGTAGCCTACCTGAGTGTAGCCTACCTGAGTGTAGCCTACCTGAGTGTAGCCTACCTGAGTGTAGCCTACCTGAGTACAGATAAGGCAAACACTCAAAAAACAAAGAGCTACAAAAATTGACATGGCGATTAAATTCGTTTATCAGTGGTTCAATCAGCGCAACAAAATAACAAAAAATCTCCCAATTCTTCTAGTGTGGGGTCGGTCAGTCCTGATTCAGAAAGCGATGATTGGACAATTTCCAAACGGGTCATTGCAAGAAAATGGCAATATGAGCGGGCTTCTAAATAGTGAGAAGTTTAGTAGAACTGAAAATATATAGTCCAATTAATGTACCAACTACTTATTCTAGAAGAAAAACATGCAATTAAGCATCGCAACAAACAGTTTACAGTAGTATATAAAACATAGAGAGGCGTTATAAATATTGAGTAAGTAGGAGAAAACGGCCATTTCATGCAGGCATGCTGCACCACCAACCTAAACCTTAGGCTGGTGGAGCGTGCACTAAAAATTTGTGGCTGGATAAAATTAGACTTGAGAACTATGGGGATCAGGATGCGATAAATCAGCGAATGCAGCAGCTGAGCTGCGGAAAAAAATAATACCAAACACTTCAAAATCTTCATGAGGTTAGATTGTAATATTTTGAGTAATCCCTACAGGCTCAGAACTGATAAATAAGCAAGATTTAAGCAAGACAGAGCTAAACAGTCTGATATTAGCTCTAAATCAGTAAAATTTATACTGCAGAAATCTCCCAGAGTGAGTGTCGTACTCCGGAACATCACCATTTTCGGCGTAAAACAGCTCAGTTGAAAATCAGGCACTCAAACTTCTTCATCGAGTACGACAAAACAAGTGCGCTAGCAGATCCAGATGCATGAAGAAAGTAATAGATTCCCTGTGTGTTAATATTGGGATACTCCTGGTAGACTCCGTTCGGCTCCATGAATGCGCACACGCCGTACCACCACCCAGCGGACCGGTGTTGTGCGCAGCTGTCTCCACTCCAGTTGTCATTGTCGAAGTCTGGAGTGCTGAACTGCCAGTTTTTTGGAGAGTAGTTCGTATCAGGAAGCTGTCCGACACTCGACCTGCTCGCGTCCAGAGGTCCCATCGAACACCTGTACTTGTCGCTCGTTGGGCCAACAGAGAACGGAGCATTCTCAGCCCAGTACCAGGTGCCGTTCCAGTCGCTGAACTCCCAGCGAACTCTACACACTCCAGTGGCGGTGAGCTGGTGGAGCTGCTCCAGTCCCATCCAGTAGTTGAGACTCTCGCCCTGACCGAATCCGCTCGCGTAGTCCGCCCAGTTCTGGTTGAAGCTGACGGAGCCGTCGACTCTGTGCTGGAAGGTCGTCCAGCACTTCACCGGCTTCCTCATCTGCAATGGGCGATTTCGTGCACGCATATTGAAGCGGTTGTAAAAAGTGCAGAAGCCGCAAAGCAAAGCCCAGCTCACTCACCCACAGCTGAGGCAGGCTGGAGTCGCTGGCGTGGCGGCACTTCCTGCAGGCGTCCATCGCTCCCCGATCGCAGGCCAGCAGCGAGCAGGAGCCCGAGGCCGCGTCAAAGCGGACGGCATCCGCGTTCTCAGCAACCATTGTACAGTGAATGTCGCTGATGGCCAGCTTCACCGCCAGCACCCGGTACTCGGCGAGGTCGCCTCTGTGGATCTCCCAGCCGGAGTCTGCGGCCACAGCAGTTGTCATGACAGCGCAGATGATTAGCAGAGAATGCATTGTGCCGTGAGACAGCAGTTGTTTGAGATTCTACAGTTTTGCCCCGTGTGTTGGCATCCCCGGAGGCTGCGCTTTGATAACTCGAGTTTGGAGGTGGGTGACTAAGTTTTGTTTATTTACAACTGCTTGGCAACAATGAGCGTACAAGCGGATGACGAAAGAGAATTGAGACGTCAATTCCTACTACTCAGTGTACAGTTAGCAGAACGGCTGGAGGAAGAAAGCAGGAGACACAGCAATTGCAGACGATTATATTCGCTAATGTAAGCAATTGGCTAATGAAGCGAGAAAAACTAGAAATTGTGATTACGAGTAATGGAGGCTAAAAGCAGAATAAAAAACGCAAAAATCGCCTTCTAATCGTCCTAAGAATCGCCCCAAATCGTCCTAAGAATCGCCCCTAAATCTTCCTAAGAATCGCCTTCTAATCGTCCTGAGAAGCTCCCTCAAATCGTCCTAAGAATCGCCTTCTAATCGTCCTGAGAAGCTCCCTCAAATCGTCCTAAGAATCGCCTTCTAATCGTCCTAAGAATCGCCCTTAAATGGTCCTAAGAATCGCCCTCAAATGGTCCTAAGAATCGCCCTCAAATGGTCCTATGAGTCGGCCTCAAATGGTCCTAAGAATCGGCCTCAAATGGTCCTAAGAATCGCCCTCAAATGGTCCTAAGAATCGTCCTCAAATGGTCCTAAGAATCGCCCTCAAATGGTCCTATGAGTCGGCCTCAAATGGTCCTAAGAATCGGCCTCAAATGGTCCTAAGAATCGCCCTCAAATGGTCCTAAGAATCGCCCTCAAATGGTCCTAAGAATCGCCCTCAAATGGTCCTAGGAATCGGCCTCAAATAGTCCTAAGAATCGCCTTCAAATAGTTTTAAGAATCGCCCTCAAATAGTCCTAAGAATCGCCTTAAAATAGTCCTAAGAATCGCCTTAAAATAGTCCTAAGAATCGCCTTAAAATAGTCCTAAGAATCGGCCTCAAATAGTCCTAAGAATCGCACTCAATTTGTTTTGGCGTCACCAATATCGACACTCCAGCTTTTTACCTTAGAAGCCATAGCAATCAGGATTGACTCATCTTAGCATCCCTAGCAACCAATATTGAGACCTACGCTCTTTATCGTGTTGTGCAATCGTGCCCTTTCTCGCCCTCCTGCCCCGCCCCAACCCTCCAGTCTGCCCCACCCCTCCAATCAATAATCAATGCGTACGCCGATCACGCCACCCCGCCCCACCTCCCCTGCTGTACCGTACATTTGTTCTTAAGTTATATTCATGTACGCGTAGGACCAATGAAAAATATATAGTCGCTGTCTGGAGGGCAGACTCCTCCCTTGCGCGCGTTGGTCCGCCTCCGTTGGCTATTAACGAATCGTCGATCTACCATAAAAAGTGCACGGCGAACTGCATCGGCTACGGTGTGTAAGTTCGTGTTCGCGAGTTACTGTCCTTTTTCTGCTTCTCCCTAGGGCGCGGGACGGGAGCTCTGACTGGGGACCTGGGGGTCGCAGCTTCCCGACAGGTTAAAGCTGTAGGCGTTGCTCTGGAGGACGGGGCTCACAACAACTGGTGCCGTGACCAGGATTCCAGTTAGGGTTCCCGTTAGATTTCTGTCTGTTGTCTGGGGTAGTGCATTATTGAATTTGTGATTTAGTGCGTTGGAGTTAGTTTTGCGTTAGAATTAGTTTTGTGCAAGCGATCATGGCCAATTTAGACGATCTTATCGGTGCTTTGACAGCGAGAATCCAGGAGCAGTTAAACGTGGGCCAGCGCGTTCCACGTCCTAATAAGTATGTGCCGACTCAAGATTTTGCTTTGTGGTTGCAACAGTTCTCCACGTACTGCGAGGCTGCTCAGATCCCTGAGGATCAGCGGAAGCAGAATTTGCTGAGTCTGTTGGACTTTGGCACGGCTTTTAAAGCAGTGGCCAATCTCGAGCTGGATGATGACTTGGACTACGTAGAGTTTGTGGAGCAGCTGGAGGCTCGCTTCAGTCAGAATCGCACACCCCAGGACTACAAGACAGAATTTCAAAACAGGAGTCAGAGAGAGGGGGAAGCACTAGAGGATTACGCTGACGCTCTCAGGGAGCTCATGCGTAAGGCATATCCGGCTCTGCCAGGGGAGCAAAGGGATGAGCTAGCAAAAGACCGATTCTTAAAGGGGATTCGAGTTCCGGACAGGGTGCTTGAGAATGTCTTGCTGCAAGACCCTGACACGCTGCAGGCCGCGATCCAGCGAGTGCGCCAGACTCTCGCATCGATGAAGCTGCTGGAGGGAAAGCGATCAGTTTACGTGGTGAACAGTCAGGCGGCAGCTGCTGCAGCGGACAGTCAGACAGCTCGCATGGCTGCGGAGATCGACAGCTTGAAGGCAGAGATCGCGCAGCTGAAGCAAGGAGGGGCGTCGGCCTCGGCGGTGCAGCCGAATCCGCAGCAGCCGGCAGCCGCGCCTCAGGCGGGCAGAACCTGTAGGAGGTGTCTTCAGATGGGGCACTCAACGGCGGACTGTAGGAATCGAGTAGTTTGCCTTGCCTGCGGCCAGCAGGGCCACACTCGTTCCAGGTGCCAGAGTCAGCAGGCTACTCAGAGTCAGGGAAACGGGATGGGGGCCCGGCCAGGCCAGCGTCCCGGGCCCCGTCTGCAGTGATTGAAGAAGCGCCAGGGCCCACAACCCAGATCCAGAGTGTGCTGGGTGGAACTGGACTGGGTTATATTGACGCAAAGTTTGAATCTGGGCCCTTGGTTGCTTGTTTGCTGGACAGCGGGTCCACAGTGTCATTACTTAGTAGTCGTTTCTTAGAATCCGCAAAATTAAGAACAAAATTCAGAATTGTAGTACTGATTTTTCAATTTACACAGCGAGTGGTGAGCCTATTCAAATTTTAGGCCGAATTAATCTGACTTTTTCGATTGGTGAGACGAAATTCGAGCACGAATTTTTAGTTGTCGATGAAATTTCACAGCCATGCATTTTAGGAACCGATTTTTTCATTAGACATTGCATGATAATTGATTTCGCTAGACACTGCCTGCAGACAGAATCGTGTGTCTTTCCTTTCAGTTTGTGTGCTGACAGACCTCTTGTGTGCCGCATCGTGCTGCGCCAGGCTGTCCGGATGGATGCCGGTGAGGAGAAGCTGGTCCCAGTCCGCCTTCAGAGACGCGGGGTGAGGGGATTTCAGTTTCCTGGAATGGTGGAGTCCGAGCGTCGGGCAGCAGGTGATCATTTTCTGGCCAGATCGGTGCAGTTGCCTGATCAAGAGGGTCAGTTGTCTGTCAGGATTCTGAACACGTCGGAGTGCAGTTTGTCGATGAGGCGGGGCACTCGAGTTGGCTGGTTTTCGCCGGTCTCTGCGCAGCAGCCAGCGGAGCTGCAGCTGAATGCCGTCCAGTCAGAAGGAGAGCTGTGGAGTCCCCTCAGCGAAGTCAAAGAGTGGGGTGCCTGCGGCCTATCAGACGCAGAGGCAAGAGAGTTTGTTTCCCTGGTTGCCAAAAATCGTGACGTCTTTGCCAAAGACAGCTCTGAACTCGGGCTCACGAATCTGATGGCACACGAAATCGACACGGGTAACGCGAAGCCCGTGACTGAACCCTTGCGCAGAATCCCGCCGCACTGGAGAAGTGAGGTTGATAAACAGGTTGATCAACTGCTGGCTGAAGGCCGCATCTATCCCTGTCAGTCACCCTGGTCGAGCCCAGTGGTTCCGGTTAGAAAGTCGGATGGCAGTCTCAGAATGTGTCTGGATTACAGGCGCCTGAACAGCGTGACCGTGCCTGATCCTCTGCCTCCGCCCAGAATGGATGAGACTCTTGATGCGCTCGGGGGAAACTGCATCTTTTCCACGATGGACCTGGCATCCGGGTACCATCAGTGCCCACTGGAGTCGAAAGACCAGTTAAAGACCGCTTTCGTGGTGCCGAATCGGGGACAGTTTGCGTGGAAGTGCATGAGTTTCGGGCTCAAAAACGCCCCGTCAACCTTTACGAGACTCATGTCCATGGCACTGTCAGAAGTCAACTGGAAGGAATGCCTCGTCTACTTCGACGACATAGTTGTCTTCTCCACGACTGTGCAGCAGCACTTCGAACGCCTTGAGCATGTGTTTCAATGTCTTAGAAGAGCTAACATCAAGCTGAAGCCAGCAAAATGTGTCTTTCTGGCCGAAAAGATTAGCTTCTTAGGTCACGTGATCTCCAAGGATGAAATAGCGACGAACCCAGAAAAGTGTGCCGAAATCCAGGACTGGCCCAGGCCTTGCAGTGTGGCCAAAGTCCAATCGTTTCTCGGACTGTGCGTCTACTACAAAGCTTTCATTCCAAATTTTTCCGAGATTGCCGCTCCGCTCTACAGACTTGTAGCGAACGATGCCGAGTTCAAATGGGGCCCAGCCCAAGAGCAGTCGTTCAACAGTCTGAAAGCGGCTCTGTGTTCGCCAAGCGTTATGGCTTTTCCAGACTTCTCGCCAAACGCTGGTGAGTTTATTCTTGACACGGATGCCAGCTCTCGAATTGGGCTTGGTGCGGTGCTGTCACAGCGCCAGTCGGACGGGTCTGAGAAGGTGATAGCCTATGGATCTCGAATGATCCAGGCAAGCGAGAAAAACTACTGCACCACCCGTTTCGAGCTGTTGGCAATTGTGCACTTTATCAAAAAGTACCGGTACTATCTACTCGGGAAAAAATTCACTGTGAGATCTGATCACAAAGCCCTGCAGTGGCTCGCCAGCATCCGTGATGTTGAGGGTCAATGTGCTCGATGGCTGGAAACACTGCAGAACTATGACTTTGTTATAGAACACCGGGCCGGGAAACATCACGGCAACGCAGACTCTTTGTCTCGGAAATACCGAAGGCCCACAGGGCATGAGACTTGTCCTAGTTGCGCACCGGCTCAGCGCAGCAATGGTGTCAATGCGATATTTCGGAGTGTGCTACAGAAGGAAGATATACAGTCAGCTCAAGAAGCAGAGCCAAAGCTGAAGATCATCAATAATTTCTTGACAGATCATGTCGACGCGTCAACTCCACCGCAGGTGATGTGCTGGGAGGAGAGGTGTCTGTGGTCTCAGCGTCAGCTGATCAGGCTTGATGCGCAGGTTCTGGTTTTTCAAGGTCCTGGGTCTGAGGTTCCGAAAATTATCTTGCCGCCGAGCTTGTTTCAGAAGGTCTTCAGTGAGTTGCATGACGGAGTCACAGGTGGTCACCTAGGGATAAAAAAGACCCAGGAGAAGGTGAAGGCTAGATTTTGGTGGCCTGGAATTTCAAGAAAGATCGAGGAGTACTGCAAGAGCTGTGTGCATTGTGCCCGGTCAAAACCAGGCCAGGCCAATCGAGCTCCGCTGCACCCGATTCTGTCAGAAGCTCCGTTTCAGCGAATAATGTGCGACATCGTCGGGCCATTGCCGCGATCTAGGAATGGGTCCAGATTCATTTTGACCATCCAGGACTCGTTCACTAAGTGGCCAGTTGCGGTGGCACTTTCAAATCAGCGTGCGAGCACGGTGGCAAAGGCCATCTTCGACAATTGGATAGCGCAGTTTGGTTGCCCCGAGTTCCTTGTGACGGACAAAGGCACCAACTTTGAGTCATTGCTGGTAAAGCAGCTGTGTCAGCTGATGGCTGTTAAAAAATGCCGAACAACGGCCTATCATCCCATGGCCGATGGCCAGGCAGAAAGCTTTAACAAAACGCTAAAAAATATGATAAAATGCCGGCAGAGTGAGGCTGAGAGTGATTGGGAGGAGCTGATCGCTCCATCACTTCTCGCCTACCGCAGTAGTGTCCATCGTGGCACTGGGTACACTCCGTACTACATGTTGTACGCAAAAGAAATGCGCCTTCCAGTCGATATTGGGAACCTGCCGGAAGCAGTACCGGCTGATGCACCGGAGTACCTGTTGTCTCTGGGGCACAGGCTCGCGGAGGCACATTCACATGTAAGGCAGAATCTGCAACATTACCAGCGAAAACAGAAAATCATATACGACTCAAGGGTTAGAGAGGTCCGACGATAGAAGTAGGAGATTCGGTACTCGAATATTCGCCGGCCCTGCAGCCGAACGAAGCGGCAAAATTTCACAATTATTGGAAGGGCCCAGCCGAGGTGGTAGAAAAGCTGTCAGACATTAACTTCAGAATTCTCCATCAGAACAGTAGGAAAAGCAGGGTGGTGCACTATAACAACCTTCGCAAAGTGCCTCAACGTCCCGTTGAGCTGCAGGCTTCAAGACCGCCGAAGCAAAGCCGCAGAAAACGGAAGGGGCAACGTGCTGTTGTTGTTGTGAGCGAAGAGCCGCAAGAGTCGGAGCCCGACTCGGATGGAGATGACTCACAGTTTGTCTATGTGCCAGCGGCGGTGCATCAAGACATCCAAGCGCCGCAGGACCAACCGGTTCACGCTGCAGCATCTCCGGCTTCGCCACGCAGGCTTCGGCCTAGGAGAAACAATCCGCCTGCTCGCTACGGCGACCCAGTACTGTACTAGTTCCAAGCATTCAAACTATCAATAAAAATTGTTAAAATCCAAAAAAATACAAAACAGCACAAAAACAACGAAAAAACAACATTTGCTAATAAAGTACATGCTTACAGTAAACAAGCAGTTCAATTACAGTACGCTTTTTATAGTTAGTATTAGTTTAGTTCAGAAGTAGTCGGGCTAGATCGGTTTGCCTTTGCTGGAGAGCTTAGCGGTGGGTGGCACCTGCTCGGGAAGCTGCACTCCCTGTTCCCATGTTGGGGTTTCTCGGCTCGTTCCTCGGGAGTTGTGGGGAAAGCCAGGCTCAAAGGACACCCAGGGCAAGGAGTCGAGCATCAAGTACCGGCAGGAGGCGGCACTGCGCAGCTGACTGCACCCACGGATCCGTCCAGCGTGAGAACAGTGAACCGGCGCGGGAGATGCGGATGCGGCGTCAGCAAGTCGGCCGGAGGCTGGTTGGCACAAGTCGACGGGATCGCGGTGATGTCAGGCAAGCTCCAGCAGACATCAGCGGCGCCAGTGACAACGCTCAGGACATCTCCAGTACGACCGAGAGTCGCGGTACAAGGACTTCTGCTGGCGAGGCATGTGCAGCCCAACGAAGGAGGTTCAGCAGCCACGGTGGCAGACAGCGATGACCAGGGCCTCAGCGACATCACCGGTTTTCGGCGTCAGCAAGCGACTTCGGGTGCCAGAGTGCCAATCGTCGAGTCGGCTCGCGAATCGTCGGGTGTCCGTCGTGTTGGAGTCGAGCAGGAGTCCGGCGCAGCCCATTCGGCCTGATTTACTTCATTTTAGTGTATTTTTCATCATGCTTTTTGGTTCATGTTTTTTTTCAATTGACAATTTGACATTATTAAACTGTTGCTTTACGTTCATGTCGCAAGAAATTCTTCGAAGTTAAAGTAACATCGGTAGACAGTGGTGCAATTTTTTCGTTTCGTTGCGGTTGTCACACTGAAGTTCTTGCTTTTTTTATTTTTCGCGTTTATTTCTCTAACATTTATCGTCCAAAATGCGTTTTCTCAACACTCGTACATTTTTCATATGCGTCAAACTCGTGTTTCATTATTCGAATGTTGCTAACGCTAAGACTGTTCGTCATAAATGTCGTTGTCGTGCTATAAATTATTCGCGTTTATCCTCATTGCGCCGTCGTATCTGTCCAACTCATCGAATCCTGTCTTTGTCTCCATTCAGTCTTTGTTCTTGTGACTCGCCTTTTTTAAGGAGGGGAGGATGTTGTGCAATCGTGCCCTTTCTCGCCCTCCTGCCCCGCCCCAACCCTCCAGTCTGCCCCACCCCTCCAATCAATAATCAATGCGTACGCCGATCACGCCACCCCGCCCCACCTCCCCTGCTGTACCGTACATTTGTTCTTAAGTTATATTCATGTACGCGTAGGACCAATGAAAAATATATATTCGCTGTCTGGAGGGCAGACTCCTCCCTTGCGCGCGTTGGTCCGCCTCCGTTGGCTATTAACGACTCGTCGATCTACCATAAAAAGTGCACGGCGAACTGCATCGGCTACGGTGTGTAAGTTCGTGTTCGCGAGTTACTGTCCTTTTTCTGCTTCTCCCTAGGGCGCGGGACGGGAGCTCTGACTGGGGACCTGGGGGTCGCAGCTTCCCGACAGGTTAAAGCTGTAGGCGTTGCTCCGGAGGACGGGGCTCACAACAATCGTGGCGTCCCTAGCAACCAGAATTGTCTCTCGTGCTATTATTCTTAGCGTCCCTAGCAACCAAATCAATCCCGTTGCATTCGTGGCGCCTTTAATTGAATCGCAGATTTAAAAGCATCACTGCTGTTACTGAATCGCAGATTTAAAAGCATCACTGCTGTTACTGAATCGCAGATTTAAAAGCATCACTGCTGTTACTGAATCGCAGATTTAAAAGCATCACTGCTGTTACTCAATCGCAGATTTAAAAGCATCACTGCTGTTACTCAATCGCAGATTTAAAAGCATCACTGCTGTTACTGAATCGCAGATTTAAAAGCATCACTGCTGTTACTGAATCGCAGATTTAAAAGCATCACTGCTGTTATTGAATCGCAGATTTAAAAGCATCACTGCTGTTACTGAATCGCAGATTTAAAAGCATCACTGCTGTTATTGAATCGCTGATTTAAAAGCATCACTGCTGTTACTGAATCGCAGATTTAAAAGCATCACTGCTGTTACTGAATCGCAGATTTAAAAGCATCACTGCTGTTACTGAATCGCAGATTTAAAAGCATCACTGCTGTTACTGAATCGCAGATTTAAAAGCATCACTGCTGTTATTGAATCGCAGATTTAAAAGCATCACTGCTGTTACTGAATCGCAGATTTAAAAGCATCACTGGTGTTATTGAATCGCAGATTTAAAAGCATCACTGCTGTTATTGAATCGCAGATTTAAAAGCATCACTGCTGTTACTGAATCGCAGATTTAAAAGCATCACTGCTGTTATTGAATCGCAGATTTAAAAGCATCACTGCTGTTACTGAATCGCAGATTTAAAAGCATCACTGCTGTTACTGAATCGCAGATTTAAAAGCATCACTGCTGTTATTGAATCGCAGATTTAAAAGCATCACTGCTGTTACTGAATCGCAGATTTAAAAGCATCACTGCTGTTACTGAATCGCAGATTTAAAAGCATCACTGCTGTTATTGAATCGCAGATTTAAAAGCATCACTGCTGTTACTGAATCGCAGATTTAAAAGCATCACTGCTGTTATTGAATCGCAGATTTAAAAGCATCACTGGTGTTATTGAATCGCAGATTTAAAAGCATCACTGCTGTTACTGAATCGCAGATTTAAAAGCATCACTGCTGTTATTGAATCGCAGATTTAAAAGCATCACTGCTGTTACTGAATCGCAGATTTAAAAGCATCACTGCTGTTATTGAATCGCAGATTTAAAAGCATCACTGCTGTTACTGAATCGCAGATTTAAAAGCATCACTGCTGTTATTGAATCGCTGATTTAAAAGCATCACTGCTGTTACTGAATCGCAGATTTAAAAGCATCACTGCTGTTACTGAATCGCAGATTTAAAAGCATCACTGCTGTTACTGAATCGCAGATTTAAAAGCATCACTGCTGTTATTGAATCGCAGATTTAAAAGCATCACTGCTGTTACTGAATCGCAGATTTAAAAGCATCACTGTGTTACTGAATCGCAGATTTAAAAGCATCACTGCTGTTACTGAATCGCAGATTTAAAAGCATCACTGCTGTTACTGAATCGCAGATTTAAAAGCATCACTGCTGTTATTGAATCGCAGATTTAAAAGCATCACTGCTGTTACTGAATCGCAGATTTAAAAGCATCACTGCTGTTACTCAATCGCAGATTTAAAAGCATCACTGCTGTTACTGAATCGCAGATTTAAAAGCATCACTGCTGTTACTGAATCGCAGATTTAAAAGCATCACTGCTGTTATTGAATCGCAGATTTAAAAGCATCACTGCTGTTACTGAATCGCAGATTTAAAAGCATCACTGCTGTTACTGAATCGCAGATTTAAAAGCATCACTGCTGTTATTGAATCGCAGATTTAAAAGCATCACTGCTGTTACTGAATCGCAGATTTAAAAGCATCACTGCTGTTACTGAATCGCAGATTTAAAAGCATCACTGCTGTTATTGAATCGCAGATTTAAAAGCATCACTGCTGTTACTGAATCGCAGATTTAAAAGCATCACTGCTGTTATTGAATCGCAGATTTAAAAGCATCACTGCTGTTATTGAATCGCAGATTTAAAAGCATCACTGCTGTTACTGAATCGCAGATTTAAAAGCATCACTGCTGTTACTGAATCGCAGATTTAAAAGCATCACTGCTGTTACTGAATCGCAGATTTAAAAGCATCACTGCTGTTACTGAATCGCAGATTTAAAAGCATCACTGCTGTTACTGAATCGCAGATTTAAAAGCATCACTGCTGTTATTGAATCGCAGATTTAAAAGCATCACTGCTGTTATTGAATCGCAGATTTAAAAGCATCACTGCTGTTACTGAATCGCAGATTTAAAAGCATCACTGCTGTTACTGAATCGCAGATTTAAAAGCATCACTGCTGTTATTGAATCGCAGATTTAAAAGCATCACTGCTGTTATTGAATCGCAGATTTAAAAGCATCACTGCTGTTATTGAATCGCAGATTTAAAAGCATCACTGCTGTTACTGAATCGCAGATTTAAAAGCATCACTGGTGTTATTGAATCGCAGATTTAAAAGCATCACTGCTGTTATTGAATCGCAGATTTAAAAGCATCACTGCTGTTACTGAATCGCAGATTTAAAAGCATCACTGCTGTTATTGAATCGCAGATTTAAAAGCATCACTGCTGTTATTGAATCGCAGATTTAAAAGCATCACTGCTGTTACTGAATCGCAGATTTAAAAGCATCACTGCTGTTACTGAATCGCAGATTTAAAAGCATCACTGCTGTTATTGAATCGCAGATTTAAAAGCATCACTGCTGTTATTGAATCGCAGATTTAAAAGCATCACTGCTGTTACTGAATCGCAGATTTAAAAGCATCACTGTGTTATTGAATCGCAGATTTAAAAGCATCACTGCTGTTATTGAATCGCAGATTTAAAAGCATCACTGCTGTTACTGAATCGCAGATTTAAAAGCATCACTGCTGTTATTGAATCGCAGATTTAAAAGCATCACTGCTGTTATTGAATCGCAGATTTAAAAGCATCACTGCTGTTACTGAATCGCAGATTTAAAAGCATCACTGCTGTTACTGAATCGCAGATTTAAAAGCATCACTGCTGTTATTGAATCGCAGATTTAAAAGCATCACTGCTGTTACTGAATCGCAGATTTAAAAGCATCACTGCTGTTATTGAATCGCAGATTTAAAAGCATCACTGCTGTTACTGAATCGCAGATTTAAAAGCATCACTGCTGTTACTGAATCGCAGATTTAAAAGCATCACTGCTGTTATTGAATCGCAGATTTAAAAGCATCACTGCTGTTACTGAATCGCAGATTTAAAAGCATCACTGCTGTTATTGAATCGCAGATTTAAAAGCATCACTGCTGTTACTGAATCGCAGATTTAAAAGCATCACTGCTGTTATTGAATCGCAGATTTAAAAGCATCACTGCTGTTATTGAATCGCAGATTTAAAAGCATCACTGCTGTTACTGAATCGCAGATTTAAAAGCATCACTGCTGTTACTGAATCGCAGATTTAAAAGCATCACTGCTGTTACTGAATCGCAGATTTAAAAGCATCACTGCTGTTACTGAATCGCAGATTTAAAAGCATCACTGCTGTTACTGAATCGCAGATTTAAAAGCATCACTGCTGTTATTGAATCGCAGATTTAAAAGCATCACTGCTGTTACTGAATCGCAGCGCTAATTGCCAGTCCAAGTGTATTCTATTCAGTATGCATATCTAGTAGGCTCGAGAATAATACAATGTGCCAAATTGTCATGAATTGAGAAGCTGCTTGAGGGGAAGAGTGCAGTTATGATGGCGTATTAAAAATCCCTAAAACAAGCACTGTACCATTGAGCATTAAAGGGAAGCAATCACAAATCGCCAGAAGTTAATAAATTGTATTATTTATTAGTAATGCTTTGTGAGGAAAGAATTTCCTTGTAAATTTATAAAGGGAAACGACTTACATGTAAGAGGCTTCTGTCTAAACCAACTGTACATTAATTGCAACGAGCTTTGGGCCGCGGAGCTACTGGCAGTAAATGTGCAATTCGAATGCAAACTGCCGCCTCAGCTAAGTCCCTTGGTCTGAGACAGAGAGCAAAAATGCAAAGACGAGTAGTTTAAGTCAAGAAAAACAGAAAATCAATACCTGATTACAGTTGAAGCGGTGCAAGAGCATTGACTCATTCGAAAGAACTACTCGTATTATTTTAAGATTTCAAAGCATTCAGCTTCTGCAAGTTGATTGGAATGAGGCGAAAGACAGACAGACAGACAGACAGACAGACAGACAGACAGACAGACAGACAGACAGACAGACAGACAGACAGACAGACAGACAGACAGACAGACAGACAGACAGACAGACAGACAGACAGACAGAAAGGCAGACAGACAGGCAGACAGACAGGCAGGCAGACAGACAGACAGACAGACAGACAGACAGACAGACAGACAGACAGACAGACAGACAGACAGACAGACAGACAGACAGACAGACAGACACTAAGACAGACAGACAGACAGACAGACAGACAGACAGACAGACAGACAGACAGACAGACAGACAGACAGACAGACAGGCAGACACCAAGACAAACAGGCAGACAGAGAGAGAGGAACGCACATCCAATCCCAGGCGCTGACACGGTGAAAGGACTGATAAAAGTCAATTTACTTCGAAATAGTTAATGTTACCGATATTTCGAGTAAGGTTACTCTTCGTCAGGGAAGTACTCATATTCGAGTATAGTTTATTTGCCCGAATTGCCGTCAAAATATTTAAAGGCGATAACGCTGGGGAGGAAAATCGATAAAGAGAGAGGTAGAGAGAGAGAGAGAAGAGAGGTCATAGACAAGAAGAGAGACAAAGAAGAGACAGTCGTATCTTACACTATGGACAAAGATTTTGCGACCTTCATTGACCACTTTGATTTGGTATCAAGGGAATATGGATTACAAAATCCAGAAAAGGCGCTACTCCTCCCTCCATTGCTACAAGGCACAGCCCGAGAAATTTATGGAAAATTAGATGCAGTTACACAACGAGATTACCATGCCATGATTACCCAACTTCGAACACAGTTCGCACGATGCGGAACCAATCGATCGGTGTTGTTACATAAATTACATAACCGGAAAATGACACCCACGGAATCATTCCTCACCTTTGTCGATGATATTCGACAAATCATCAAAGCCTTGCATCAACAGCAACCGCAACCAGCAGCAGCAGCTCAACCCTTGGACCAGCAGAAGCAGCTGCTAGAGAAAGACAACGGCTTGCAGATCAAAAGCAAAGTCTAATTCTTAATGTCATTAACAACGCTCAACCTGCCTTGCGAGATAGACTCCTGCGAGAAACAATTGAGACAGAAGAACAGTTACTCCGCTGTGGAATGCAGTGGGAGGCAAGCGCACCTCTTCTAGCTAACCGCACTAGTGACACCGCACAATTAGCAGAACAATTAAGCAAACTTATGCAACAACACCAAGCCGCAGCAATTGCAATGCGCCCGCAGCAAAGCAACCCTCGAAACGTTACTTGTCACAATTGTGGAAGAGTAGGTCATTACTACAGAGATTGCCGCCAAAACTTGCGCCAGAATCAACCACGAAATTATTCCGGTGGAAACAGACGAGACAACTGGTCACGCTATCCAAACCAACAATATCCACCAAACAGAAATCGGATGAATAACCGACCACCACCATGGCGGGATAACCGCCCTAACAATACGATGGTACCTTACAACCCACGCCGACCCGCTCCACCAAGGCAGCCAACGCAGGTGCATAGACAGTACACACAGGCCATTGAACCACAGGCCAGTGAACAACAGGCTATCGAACCAAAATTTTCGGTAGAAGAATTAACACCAGATTTCAGTATCAACGTACGTGATACTCTCTTTGAAGATACCGACTACATGTTATCATCTCCAACGGTACAATAATCCGAACCGGAATACGAGAATCTTGCTACAATTCTTAATGCTGAAAACGGAAACGGACAAACAAAGCTGTGAACACCCAACCGTTCCACTTCACATGCAATCGATTCACTCAAACAGAAGATAACACCTACGTTACGATGAATGTCGGAGAACTGCATCAACAGACTTCTTCTACGCCGACTCGACCAGAATTCATGGGTACCTTTCGAAGACACCCTACAGCGTGTCACCCACCAGCGTATCAGGAACCTCTAACACCAGTACCACACTCAAGAAAATGGTTCTTCCGTCCACAAGACATCACTCCATCTGAAGAACCAGAAAACGACTACGAGGAACTGGACGAAACCACGATCACAAGTCACTCCAACAAGAAAGGAGAACAAGAAGAAAGTATGCCGATGCCGAAGAAGAGCAAGAAGAGACACCCTCTAATGAAATGGTTATTTGCGATGATCCTTCTCATCCTGCTACCACTGGTAACTTCAACTTCAGTACCAATGATTTGTCCTACAGACGCTACCATCCAGCCTGTCATCTACAAAATTCCTACGGAAATCAAATGCAGTTATTTTAAGACGAATCAAACAAAGCCGCTACCGCTTACAATCGACATCTACAAAGCGAATACAAAGAAGCATCGACAGATGGGAATTTTGTGCTTTAGAGACAAAGACGAACTCGAAAAGATTTGGTTGGTACAATGGAACCGAATCAGATATTGGCAAACATCGATGAAGGTATCACATGAAGAAAGCCTCCATGCAGTGGAACCAAACCCTGTTTTCCAAAGACGGTGAATTGAAGCTCCACGACACTTCAGCAAGCGGAGCGCAACTATTCCGCACCAACAACGTAGCCGAAGGAAGATATGTGCACTACCACGCAGCACGATGGCCTCTGTATACTGTCTACAACAGCTATCTGATTTTAAACGTCTTGTTCTACCACAATCCTTTCGAAAACATGGAATCCTTGCAACTACCGCTTGACCAATGCCACTACAGCTCAGGATATTGTGCTACTCCTAACTACAACAAAGAGGAAGCTCAAAACTTACCGCTAGCTCCGAATTATTTCCATGACTATCGATACCAAATCGAGTACAGATCGGATTCTCGATACAAAGAACCGAGTCGAACTCGCAAATACTTCATCGCATGGGAAGTCAAAACTGAAATTGACTGCAAACTACAGAAATACCATACTGTTCAAAGAAAACTGCTATCTAACACCTTCCTTGCCGACTCTGGAGATCTAGCTCTTACCTTTCCAAAGCAACCAAGCTATACACAACTGAAATGCAAGGAAAACAATGAACAACTAATCCTATCTGACCAAGAAATACCAATTGCACTGAAGGACATGGACAAGAATGTATTTTTGAAGGTGATAAATGGTACCTATCCAAGAGAAGAAACCTTGGAAAGACAAAAGCGAAACCTGGATAAGCCTTCGTTAGTATCAGCACGACTTCTGGCAGCAAAACTAGCCGCGATGGAACACAAACTGCACAAGCAACTGAACTATCTGCATCGCTCCATGGTCAAACTGACATGTCGAATGCACGAGACCAGTCTAAACTACACGCGACAGAACTACTACGTCAACCCTACGACCACCTTCAGGAAGATCACAGGAATTGAAGATTTCCTCGCCGTTCCGGTTTATGGATACTTGCTAATCTACAAGTGTACTCTGATCCATCACTTTAACATCTTGTCATCAAACACGTCAACAACTTGCTACGACAAACCGCGGATCGAAGCCTTCTACAATGGAAAGCGAATTCGAGGATTTTTGGATACGGTCCACAACATCATTGTCGGAACTGCCATTCCACGACCATGTACCAATTCGGCCAACTATTTCAACGTGAACGATCTACTACATCAAATTTCGCCAACAGGAGACATCAAGAACATCTCGAAATCACAAGCCATTGTTGATGAAACCTACGAAATGTCGGATCTTCAACTGAAGTTTAATAGAACAACGAAATCCTCATCCCCACAGCACTGGTACTAATCACAGCCGACAAAACGATTCCGGTACAAATCGTCAATCCTAACAAGCACCCAGTGAGAATCTACGCAGGAACCTGCATCGGACATCTCAGCACACAAGCGTCAGTGATGCTTATTCAATCAACATCGACAACATTGCCAAGGCAACAATTCCTAGAACAAATCGATCTGTCACAAAGTCCGATCACCGAAGAACAAAAGAACCAAGTTAAAGATCTTGTATGGAAGTACAACGATGTTTTCTGCCACCACGACTACGACATTGGACGAGCCAAAGACATCAAACAGAAGATCACACTGCTGCCGCACCAGGAACCGATTCAGTGCAAACCGTATCCGATTGCAAAACATCTACAACAACACTTCGACGAGATCATCGAGAAAATGCTCAAAGCCGGTATCATCAAGAGGACAGTTTCAGCCTATTCCTCTCCATGCTTGCTTGTCGAGAAGAAGGACACAAACGAGAGAAGACTTGTCTGCGATTTTCGAGTCCTAAACAAGTATATCCCGACAGATCAACAAAGCCTACCCAAGATTTCGGAACTAATGGCGAGACTCAACACAGCGACACTCTTCACAGTCTTTGATCTACGACATGGATTTTGGCAAATCGAACTAGAAGAAGAGTCTAAGCAATACACAGCCTTTAAGACGTACAATGGAGAAGTCTTCGCTTACCAAAGAAGTCCTATGGGAATTTCAAACTCACCTGCTACAATGAGCTGACTAACAGCCTACATGCTTGCTGGATGTACCAATCTACTCCACTATGTAGACGATATTCTTGCCTTCGGAGAAGACTTCGAACAACTACTTCAAATGATGGAACTCGCATTATTCCTTCTCAGGCGACAAAGTCTCAAACTACAACCCACCAAGTGCAAGTTTTGCCGAAGCTCGGTACGATACTTGGGACACCACGTATCCGCAAAAGGAATCTCACCAGATCCAAGTAATGTGGAGAAAGTAAAGAAATTCCCACGACCAACCTCTATAACAAAATTGCAGTCCTTTCTAGGACTAGCACAGTATTTCTGAAAGTTTCTGCCAAACTTTGCCAAAACTGCCAAACCGCTATACGAACTGCTCAAACAACCAAAGTGGAAAGAAGAAAACTGGAAGGACGAACAACAAGAAAGCTTCGAAAAGATCAAACAGCAACTGACGACCGACGCCTTACTGCAACATCCAAACTTCCAAAAACCCTTTATCATTGAAACCGACGCCTCAGGAAGTGGACTAGGCGCAGTTCTACTGCAAGAAACGGAAAGACAAGTCGAAAAACCCATCGTCTACATCAGTCGAGCTCTACGACTAAACGAAACCAAATGGTCCGCCACAGAAAGAGAATTACTTGGAATCCTGTTCGCACTACGACAGTTTCACTACTACATCTACGGTTCTCCATTACCGACAATTTTCAGAACCGACCATGCACCGCTGACACACATTGTCATGACGAAAGGACAGACTAACAACCGCCTCATCCGAATGACACTCAAAATTCAGGATTACAACTTCCAACTAGCCTACAAACCGGGACCACTCAACAAAGCAAGACGCACTCTCCAGAGCTTACGAAGTCAACGCTATCCATCCGATTCCGAAAATGCAAGAACTGATTACGGCACAGCAAGACGACAACTTCTACAAAGCCGCACAAAACAACGACGACGCCAAGCACGCCAAATTAACAAAACAAGAAAGAAAATTCCTTAAAAAACAGAGCGACAACCTAATCTTCAAAGAATCAATCCTTTATTGGATCTGTGACAATATTCCGCGAATCTATCTGCCATATTTGTTTCGAGCCGCTATCTTGCAAGAATTGCACGACATGCCATTAGCCGGACACCTTTCCGCTAAGAAGACAATCGAACGAGTGACAAAATTCTACTTTTGGCCGACAATGACCAAAGACATCAGCAAATATTGCTACGAATGCCACTCATGCGCAGCCGCAAAAACGGGACGACGCCAAAAGCCACAACTACAAACAGTACCGAAAACAACAACATGGGATACCGTCTCCCTCGACATTTCGGGACCACTACCTGCCGCACGACAACACTCGATCAACTACACATACATCCTCACCGCTCTCGACGTCTTCTCGAAATTCGCTGTAGCAATTCCACTGCCGAACATTACCGCCGAAACAGTAGCTATGGCGTTCTACAACGAGATTGTCTGTATGTATGGAACGCCCAAGACTCTAACCACCGACAACGGAACGCAGTTCACCTCACAACTATTTCAACAGGCTGCAAAACTGCTTAACATACAACAAATATATACGTCTACCTACAACCC
>NIVC01004066.1:39131-61978 GCA_002269645.1 Macrostomum lignano | reverse complement strand
ATAAAATCCGACAGCCGTTTCTTCAATTTTGTCAACATAATTTCTGCCGGAAATTTGCCCTGTGTTCGCAACAAATCAGGTTAAGAACATGTCTATCAGCAAAAAGTAAATGTTTGGAGAAAGCTATATTTAAGATATTGTAGGCTGGTACTTGGGTATATTCAAAACAGACTTTATCTGTTCCATTCTATTTATCATATGCATATGCATATGTATTTTAATTGCATGGACTCTGGCTTAGCCTGTTCCTGTTGACTAAGTTTGTTTTACTCGTATATGTTCTGCGCCTAAAAAGCATAAAAATGGCACGGCTCGGCTCATTGGTTTCATGAATCGATTTATCATTATTAGCTGACTGTGTAGCAGAAAAACAATTTGATTCACAAAACCAATGAGTCGAGCCGTGCCATGCATTTTTATAATTTTGCATACAGGACACAGAAACTTTATTTTCTAAGCAAAAAGCTTTATGAATATCGATAGAGCTATAAGAAAGGCACAACATTTCAAAAGATGAACATTGGGTCTGCCTCCTATCAAAAGCAATAACAATTTTTGTGCTGAAAAAATGAAAACCTTCATTCTCCGAAATGTATTTTTTCGAAAAGAAACCTGCCTTGTAAAATTTTCCAGGAGACATAGTTTCCCGTCCTTCTACTTGAGTAGTCCTTGCATCAAGCATTCTGCACTTTCTAGTTAAAATGCTTTGTGCGATTGTACGAGCTACATTGATGGAACTTCTTATCTGCTCATACAGTCAGTAAATCTTGCATTCGCTAAATTGGCCTACTCATTAGAGTAATTCAAAAACAATGTTTGCTGATTGCGGGCGCAACATCCTCACGGACTCGATCTCAGCCACCCTTCTCTTGAGCCAGAGGTATAAGGTCACCATTCAGCCTCGACACGAGGCGAGTGACAGCTGGAGCGATTCTGAAGTCCACTGTTACACTGACGGCTCAATGAGGCATGGTCTTCCAGGTTTCGGAGCATGCATCTTCTTCAAGGGAGAAGCGGTGTGGAGCTACTCCCAGCACAACTGGACTCAACTTCAGTGTTTTTCGGAGCGAGATGCTTGCCATCAGCTCCTGCGCGGCAGAGCTGCGCCGAAGGCAGCTCAGCTGTCGGAAATATATATTTCACTCTGAAAGCCAGGCAGCCCTTCGGGCCCTCTGCCGCAGCACCACCAGCTCCAGATCTGCCTTGGACTGCAACGCCCAGCTCAACGGGCTTGCGCTAGGCAACCAGGTGGAGCTCAGATGGATCTGCTGGTTTCCTCGGCAACGAGCGCGCCGACCTGCTGGCCAAGGCTGGCTCCGCCGGCGCGCTGCTGGGGCCGGGCCCAGGGGCCCCATCCCCGCCTCGGTGATCAACTCCCGTGTTAAGCGCTGGGCTGATTCCGAGCATCTCCGCAGGTGTTACGACACTTGGAATTGCAGGCAATCCCGTACTGCCGTCCCCTGTCCCTCCCCCTCCTGCGTAGAGCCCTACTGCGTAGGCTGCTTCTCTCGTCACCGCTTCCTTCAGGGCCAGGTACCTGAGAAGCGGTGCCCCTTCTGCCGCTCAGGCAGTGAAAACGCCGAGCACTTTATCTGCCACTGCCCAGTTTTCCCCAGGGGGGGCAGGCTCACTCACCTCGGGCCAAACCCGGTTCTCTCCGACGTTTGCATGCCTGAGAGCATACCGCCGATCGCCCGGTACCTCAGGGACACGAGACGAGCTGATTTCTTCCCCACCGCGGGTGAGGAGGACCGCGCAGCAGTGTAGAGAGTTATTAAACCATACCGTAATGCTCTACTTAAAGTAATATTCTAGGAAAGTCAATTTATTCTAGAATGAGACATATCTATTTTTAGGAATCACGCGCAAACAGAATGATTTAGAACCCTACATTGTTTGATCAAGGAACCGGATTCCAACAGCTGTATTTGCTTATATATGGTAATGCTCAAACATGCATGAAAGCTTAATTAAACATTTTTGACCTAAGTAAATACCCAATCCCAAACCGGTTTTTCTCCAAAATTTTGCTATAAATATAAGTGAAAATTTGAGTAAAAAATTCAGACTCAGAGCGGTCTCTAAGAAGACTCCGAAGAAACAGGAAGACCAATCTCTGAGGGACCACACCTGTCCAATTGGTAAGCGTTTACTGGTTTCAGTTCTTTTATTGTTAGCGTTAATAAGTTGATTCATTGAGTTTAAGAGAGCTGTTTATTGTCGACACAGTTGAAAAAGGCCTCCTTATTGCCTAGGATATATTCCTAGAGGATTTATTGATTTAATTGAGTTATCCGTCACGTTTCGGACGTAACGAAGAAGCCGCCCTTCAGGAGGACCTATCACAGAATTCAATTGTTCATTAGGGCGCACGTTCTATTGTTAATTCCGAGCTCGAGGACCGTCACAAGAATTCTGATTCGCTCTCGTTTTGGTCGACCCACAGATAAAAGTCAAGGACTCAAGAAGACTACTCCAAATCGGCCGTCACTACTGCTCAGCCAAGTTAGACAGAGTCACACACACCGCAAGAACCAGAAGTCTACCAACCACAAGAGGATCCACCGCAGTAAGTTATTTGAACTGGTAAATACCTAGGCACTTGTTCTCCAGTGTCTAGAAGTGGGAGTTTTTGAGTGACTGATCACCACTCTTAAACTCTTCAGCAGGCGAGACCGACGGGTCCCCCTGAGCGACATCACTTCGATGGAAGTCATTGGTCGCCAAAGGCTAGCGAAATGGGCGGTCTCCTCCGCCTCCTTGCTATTTACGTTTGGCATACGAGCTAATTTGGCTTAAATAAAATTTTCTCCATCTTTCCATGAGGCATACAATTATGGACTGGACTGAAGAAAGAAGTTCTGCCTATTGGTGGGCGAGTGCAGGTTCGGCAATGCAATTACTGATTGCGTTGAAACGGGTGCACGAGGATCTGATATCTAATGAACGGAAAAACTGCACAATGGTAAACTAACCCCAATGATCATTCATTATTGACGCATAACTAAGCGAGTCTAAAACGAAGAAAGCTTCTCATTGTTATTTCGCTTAAGATAAAGGGCATTGCCCTAAACTTATTGAAGTACTTTTTAACGGTTTGTCGGACTCTTTCGAGATTCCTCTGGAGTGCTCCAGAGAGATGCGCTCACGAATTTTCTGTTCGTTCTCGTGCTTAACTGGGTGCTGCGGATGCTTAACTGGAATGGCTCTTTTTCCACCAACGACGACAGCTTTCTGCGGCGGTGACGCGTGGGTCGACGACAACCGGAGAGGTGGCTCAGTTTGCTTGGCTACGCCGATTATCTCGCCCTGCTGTCCTCGACTGTCGAGGGTGCCCAGCGACAGTTGGACAGGCTGGTCGCTTTTGCTGAGAGTGTCAGCTTGGTGGTCAAAACGCAGAAGACCGCAGTGCTCTGCGTTCCGATGTTGACATGACTTACTTTGACTCAGCTGCAAGGGGCTCCGGGCATCCGGATACAGCGATGGCGCGTCTTCGCTCATTCCGCAAACCCCTGGCGACCACGGGCAGCTGGTGCTGCGTTGTCACGCAGGGAGATCCGGTGGTGCCGGTGTCCTCAGAGCGGTCCCCTCCGGAGAGTCCAGAAGGTGGATGGTCGCTCGCCCTGTGGCCCTTAGATTGCGGACTAGCTGGCAGAGGTTCTTGGGCCTGAAAACGTGGGAAAGGCCCAGGTTTCGGGAGATGAGGTAGGCGAGCCTGTCTTGAGTAAATGCGGGGCATTTACAGATGAAGTGCTCCGCATTCCCGACACCAGAGAGACAGAAAGGGCCGGCATTCCTCACTACGGATTTTCCTGGAGATAGCGATGCCTGGCAAAACAGCCATGACCCGAGAGGGTTCCGTTGGTTAATTATTTGATTACTTTTATATAATCCATGTACAATATTTATCCGACTTTTTATAGTAATTTATGTAAATCTGATTCTTTTTTATAAATAAAGCTGAGCTTTCGAATTGCTTACAATAGAAAACTATCTATCACTATTTATGTTCCGAATTTCTAAGAAACGAAGTAATCTGGAGATTTTTGTTGTGTCTCGACTAAGAACTTAGTTTTACGAGTATTAGGATTGTGCATGGATTTAACATACGAGCGTATTATATCGATACGCTTTATATACGATTATATATTTTACGTATTTTTCATGTACATTTTACGACTAGTATTGTTAAATAAAAGTTTATTATAATTACTTTTATACATGTAATATTCTGCTACTTGTACTGTAAGTAAAGTATCAAGAAAATTTTAGGTATATTAGTTGCATTCGTATATTTCTAACTTATCGATCTGTCGATACTAGATACCAGAATAACTAGATGGGCCACTTAGCACATTCGCGTGCAAGCTACTTTCAGTTCAGTAGTGTAAGTTTGAAATTGGAAGCATTTTAATGCATTTTAAAGGCAATACTTATTTATTGGCTTTTACCCCCAGCTTGAAACCCTCCAACCGCGCCTTTCCACACTACCCCCCGCCCAGCCCAAATTTTTATTGTCTTTCTCGGAATTCCAGCCTAAAGCTGCCATGTACATTTCAGTGGACTGGCTAATTTACATTATTGCTGAACCAATTAGCAAGTTGTTTACGCCTGCAAGCTTGGGCTTCTAAACTTATCAAAGTTATTTCAGCTGCCTTTATTTTTTTAAATTAGCTTATGTACTTCATTAAGTGTAGCCATAAGCTCTCCTCCGAAAACCTAAGTTTAGCTTAAGTGCAAAACATTAAGGAGTGAGTGATGCAGATGCAGCTGGCCTCCATCGATATACTATTCATAAGGTAGTAATTATGACCTTTGATGCGTTTGTTGATGTGTTTGAGCTCAAATCGACTCAATCTACAATTGAAGTTGCTGCCAGCAACTGTGCGAAGTTCATTAGCCCAAATCCCGGCCCGAAGGCTTAATCAACTATGAAATTTTCGGTGCCTTATTTTCTCTGCCCAATGCGAAATTCAATCAACAAGATTGAGCAAACTATGGCTCGTTTCGGTTAGGAATAACATGGGAAAATTGATGCACAATCATTTCATCGTTTTACAGAAAAGACAGAACAGCATTAATGTTATATTTGTACTATGGAGTAGGTGCACTACGGCCTGGACAACAGCATAACTACCATTACTTGTCTAGGATCAGGATTGTCACACACTCTCTCTGTGTCAGCGATCATCCGTGCCAAGATAACCTCTGCTAATTGGCTCCCACCTGCTCAGTGCATCAGGGAGAAGCTGTGACTGAGCTGTTCCCGACAGACTGAACGGCCGCATCGGCATCTGCAGCGTCTGATGAGGTCCCCGCGAGTCCAGTGTCTGAGTTTGCGGCTGTGGCAGCTTTCCGTAGCAGACACGAACGAGCTGGATGGGCACGGCGAGGGTCAGGCAGGACAGCAGGCCGCTGGCGCAGGTCAGGGCGTAGGCCCAGCCAATGTGGCACCGGCCTGGCGTTCGAAAGAAGAGTTGAGAACGAATTTTGTTTGTTGAAGCATAGATGGCAAATTACTTGCAAGTAGAAGGTAGGCCAGCTTCAGCGGTAATCGCGTCTGATTCCTGGGTTCGAAAATTGACTAGGGCTTGCCGTGCGATTCACAAGCATAAGGGTCAAACCTTACTTTATTTATTAGTCCATGAAGGTCTTTCAGCCCAGATAATTGAAAACAAGAAATTCTTTAGAATCCATGCTTAATATGTTGGTGCCGTACCACTGAATATCGTAACAGTCTAAAAAGCTCAAATCTATTATCTATAATTGTTCCCCATCTTTTTTTATTACACCTACCCCAATGGCCAGATGTACAGCCGACAGCTCAGCCGCAGCTATTGCGCGGCACATCTGAAGGCTGCGTACGGCTGTTCAGTCCAAGGACTGGGGGGTCGCCACACACACTCAATTACCCCAGCTAATGCTGGCACCCATTTTACAGCCGGGTGAACTGAAGCAATGCAGATTTAAGTGGGGATCGAAAATCGAACCCCCGACCTTCCAGCCATGAGTCCAAGGCTCTAACCACTAGGCTACAATCCCTGTCATCACACGACGTGGGCCGCTGATCCTATCTATCTACCTTCTAATCAGCATGCTTTTCAAAGCAAACGGGATTCTCTCTAAGGAAAAAAGCATGAAAAACAAAGTTGACAGCTAGGCCAGAGCACTCAAAGAGTATTGGAATGATGCCGAAGAAGAGGACACGTTGCAAAAATTATGCTAGATTATTAGTGGAAGCCTGAATTGAAATGACACTAATTTGCACTGTTGTGTACTTATAATTACCACATATAAAATGATTGTATGCATGAAAACATTCTGTTTTCCTTTACTGCAGCACGTTGCAGATCATTAGGCCTCCGAAATCGAATAGAATTATCTCAATCACCGTCAACAATTTGCGAGAGCTTCTGTTACGCAATCGGGCATATTTTATAGCGTGCATATTTATCTATCTATCTATCCATCTATCTATCTATCTATCTATCTATCTATCTATCTATCTATCTATCTATCTATCTATCTATCTATCTATCTATCTATCTATCTATCTATCTATCTATCTATCTATCTATCTATCTATCTATCTATCTATCTATCTATCTATCTATCTATCTATCTATCTATCTATCTATCTATCTATCTATCTATCTATCTATCTATCTATCTATCTATCTATCTATCTATCATCTATCTATCTATCTATCTATCTATCTATCTATCTATCTATCTATCTATCTATCTATCTATCTATCTATCTATCTATCTATCTATCTATCTATCTATCTATCTATCTATCTATCTATCTATCTATCTATCTATCTATCTATCTATCTATCTATCTATCTATCTATCTATCTATCTATCTATCTATCTATCTATCTATCTATCTATCTATCTATCTATCTATCTATCTATCTATCTATCTATCTATCTATCTATCTATCTATCTATCTATCTATCTATCTATCTATCTATCTATCTATCTATCTATCTATCTATCTATCTATCTATCTATCTATCTATCTATCTATCTATCTATCTATCTATCTATCTATCTATCTATCTATCTATCTATCTATCTATCTATCTATCTATCTATCTATCTATCTATCTATCTATCTATCTATCTATCTATCTATCTATCTATCTATCTATCTATCTATCTATCTATCTATCTATCTATCTATCTATCTATCTATCTATCTATCTATCTATCTATCTATCTATCTATCTATCTATCTATCTATCTATCTATCTATCTATCTATCTATCTATCTATCTATCTATCTATCTATCTATCTATCTATCTATCTATCTATCTATCTATCTATCTATCTATCTATCTATCTATCTATCTATCTATCTATCTATCTATCTATCTATCTATCTATCTATCTATCTATCTATCTATCTATCTATCTATCTATCTATCTATCTATCTATCTATCTATCTATCTATCTATCTATCTATCTATCTATCTATCTATCTATCTATCTATCTATCTATCTATCTATCTATCTATCTATCTATCTATCTATCTATCTATCTATCTATCTATCTATCTATCTATCTATCTATCTATCTATCTATCTATCTATCTATCTATCTATCTATCTATCTATCTATCTATCTATCTATCTATCTATCTATCTATCTATCTATCTATCTATCTATCTATCTATCTATCTATCTATCTATCTATCTATCTATCTATCTATCTATCTATCTGTCTATCTTTGCCTCTCGATGTATATTCTTTATCAAGTATTATCCAAGACCCATCGTGAGCCCAAAAAGTCCTAAGCAGCTTTGAGCTGTCAGCAAACAATGCTACATGTACATGTATCAAATCGAACTCATCACTTCCCCATTACCCATAAGATTGCAGACCCCGCACAAGTGTAGCGAGGCAAACATCACAATACACCTCTCAGTTCCTTCACTGTACGAAAGCTGAGCTGCCAGCTACAGATGCGCTAATTAGCATACGAGCATTTGTCACGCAGGGTGCCAGAGTAGAGTTGTGTCACAAATGGGACAGCTTGTACCCAAAACTACCGCAATCCTAAACATAACTAGCAGACTATGTGACTCCAACTCATACCGCTAACTCATACTTCCAATGCACCCATTACGCCTGAGCAAGGCACTGCGAACTCATACGGCATAACGCATCATTTGCGCTGGGAATCGCTTCTGAGAAGTAATTATGAGGCCTGAAACCGACCCGCATACAGGAATTCGCTGAGCACTCAAGCATACAGTAACCAATGGAATTTGGTTTCATGCAAAGGCCCAATTTTCGCTGAACTGCAATGCAATTAATAATTAATTCTCAAAGCTCGGTTCGGTTCGGCTCTCAGAAAAAAAGCAGCTGAAGAAGAAGAAGTAGGGGGAGCGGAGCTTGCTGTGAGAATGAGAGCCGATTCCCGCAGGGCCAATCACTCCCAGGACACACTCTGCCGGCTGTTCCAGCGATGCACGACCTCGCGCCTCAGCTTAGGGAGGAATGAAAAAAAGCAATTTCTAGTCAATGATGCAGAAAATAGTTCCGAAGGAGGCTGAGATAAGTGAAATAGACCATCAGGACCAGGATGAAAATGTTGAGAGGCTGTGGAAGATGAAACCCATCATCTGTGATGACAGTTCTTCATTGCTATAATTTTTCAGCTTGGGCTTGAATACTAGAAGAACTCACCTGAACGGAAGGCGCCCGAGTCAACGCCGCACACCTGGGTCACTTCCGGGTTGTCCGACCAGCCAATCGGGTACAGTAGGCAGGCTGTCAGTATTGCTGCGGCTGCGTGAGGGGATGAGGCAGCGCAAAATGTTGGTTCCGTGTCTGGATTCTTGATTTATTCCTTCCCTGTCTGACCCTCACCTGCCTCACTCCATCTGCCTGACCCTCACCCGCCTCACTTCATCACTGTCTGACCCTCACCCGCCTCACTCCATCACTGTCTGACCCTCACCCGCCTCACTCCATCACTGTCTGACCCTCACCCGCCTCACTCCATCTATATCTGACCCTCACCCGCCTCACTCCATCACTGTCTGACCCTCACCCGCCTCACTCCATCACTGTCTGACCCTCACCCGCCTCACTCCGTCACTGTCTGACCCTCACCCGCCTCACTCCATCACTGTCTGACCCTCACCCGCCTCACTCCGTCACTGTCTGACCCTCACCCGCCTCACTCCATCACTGTCTGACCCTCACCCGCCTCACTCCATCACTGTCTGACCCTCACCCGCCTCACTCCGTCACTGTCTGACCCTCACCCACCACACTGCCTGTGGTAAAAATGAGGCCCATTTCGTGTGTCCGGCTACAGACACTCGATTTGAACTTCCATTGCATGAAAGAAAGTTTTATTGCTGCAGCGAGCTCTCTCAGATTAAATGGTCCACATCCCAGCTACGGCAACAGTGTTATCCCTGAGACCCGGGCGCTTCTCTTCCCCTTCGAGTTCCCCTCGAATAATTAAACTATAAAGCTGGGAAAGGAAAATGCTGGGATTTTTCAAAAGATTTCTCTCTTTAGAAACGGGAGAATAATCCCCGGGCCTTCGTTTCTCTGTGTGCTGAGCCAGTTGGGGTTTTGGGAGAAACTCGAGTCCGTCCTTTGCCTCTTTCTCCCCAGTCTCCAGGGGCTGCGCTGGCTAACAAATAGAATTTGTGGTTCTCTCTCTCAGTCTCTCTCCGTCTCTCTCCGTCCCTCTCTCTCTCTCTCTCTTCAATCTCCTTTCGCAGGCGATCTTCTTCTAAAGAAAGAGAACTAGAGCCGTTGACAATCTATCTCTCAATTTTTCTCAGCGTCCCCACGTTGAGCTGCGGCAGCTCCTGTTGAATTTATTCCCTCACTGACCGCACAGTCTTGCACCGCCCAGTAGTCTAGAATTTCATTCACTGTGCCTTTGCTTGTTATGGAAGAAGCAGCTGTAAGAATTGGAAGTAGACTCTCTAGTACTGCATGGGGATTGCAACAAAATTACATGGAAGCAGACAGGGTTAAGCATGGAAGCAGACAAGGTTAAGCATGGAAGCAGACGGGACCAAGCATGGAAGCAGACAGGGTTAAGCATGGAAGCAGACAGGGTAAAGCATGGAAGCAGACAGGGTAAAGCATGGAAGCAGACAGGGCCAAGCATGGAAGCAGACAGGGTAAAGCATGGAAGCAGACAAGGTTAAGCATGGAAGCAGACAGGGTTAAGCATGGAAGCAGACAAGGTTAAGCATGGAAGCAGACAGGGTTAAGCATGGAAGCAGACAGGGCCAAGCATGGAAGCAGACAGGGTAAAGCATGGAAGCAGACAGGGTTAAGCATGGAAGCAGACAGGGTAAAGCATGGAAGCAGACAGGGTTAAGCATGGAAGCAGACAGGGTTAAGCATGGAAGCAGACAGGGTTAAGCATGGAAGCAGACAGGGTTAAGCATGGAAGCAGACAGGGTTTAGCATTGAAGCAGACAGGGTAAAGCATGGAAGCAGACAGGGTTAGCATGGAAGCAGTCAGGATTAGCATGGAAGCAGACAGGGTTAGCAAGGAATATAGAAGCATGCAAGGCGAAGCAGACAGCAGAGCACAAAAGCATACATTAAAAAAAGACGTTCAGATGATTAATAAAATTTAAAATATAAAAGTAGAAAGCAGACGCTATAAATGAGACTAGTTTAATTGATTAGATTAAAGAGCTCGGTATCATAAACATCATTATCTGTAGAAAGTATATTTTCAATACATGTCGGCTCTCTCACCACCGACAGCCTGTCCGATAGCGCAGGCGCGCGGCAGCAGCGCCAGTGACGGCGCGGCCGGCGGTCTGACGGCGCACATGGCCAGCAGGCAGGCCAGCAGCAGGTGCAGGCAGGCGGCGCCGGCCAGTAATGCGAAAGCGGCGCGCCACGGCACCACAGGTAGGTCAGTGAGGCGCCGGTAGTGCCCGCAGTCGGTCGACATAAGCACACTGAGACCGTCGGCGGCCAGGCGCGGATAGGCGCAGACTCGGAACAGCCCGAGGTCGCTCGGGTGGCGCGCCGGGCCGCGGGTGCCGCGCAGCCACTGCGGCAGGAGGAGGCCGGCGGCGGCTGCGGCTGCCGTGAGGCCGCTGGCCAGGGACCAGCAGGCGCAGAGGCGGCGGACGACGGCGGCGACCGCGGCGGCCGAGGCTTCTGCGCGTCGGCGATTCGACAGCAGCCGGTCAGTTTTGGTGGCCGCCGGCAGCGAACGTGGCATCGAGCTGTGTTCTATCTGTTTTATCTGTTCTATCCTATTGTTCTATCTGTTCTATCCTAGTGTTCTATCTGTTCTATCCTAGTGTTCTATCTGTTCTATCCTTGTGTTCTGTCTGTTCTATCCTAGTGTTCTATCTGTACTATCTTAGTGTTCTATCTGTACTATCTTAGTTTTCTATTTGTTATATCCTAGTGTTTTATCTTTTATTTCCTAGTGTTTTTGATTTATCTAGATGTTCTGTCTCAGTCTTGATAATTCTGTATGTGTCAATAATTTAAGAAGAACTATTTATTTCATTTCAGAACACTTCAGTAAAATTCCACTTGATAATATTCATGTCCAATAAAGTTTCTTTGCTCCGACAGCCAATGAAAAGCCAAGACTGTGAAGAAAAATATGTATTGACAAGCAAAACTTGCTACTCAGTTGTAGTAGCATATTGGTGTATGTTGATAGAGAAAGTACTTCAATTTGCAAAGTGAGCGAGATTATTGTTAACAATAGAAAAGATTTTGTGTCTTGTCTGAATAAAATAGTTTTAAAAGCTCATAAAGCAATCGGTTATAAAGTTTCGATAATAGAAAATTTTGGAAAGTTTTTACACAGAGCATTAGTTCTCGAAAAATATTATCCAGTAAAACAGAAAAACATGAACAGCATGCGGTTATTTAGTAAAAGTTAGAAACAAAAAGTTACTTGGTTTGCATGCTAATGTCACTAAGCTGTAAGCTTAACAAGGAAAGGTAGCTACAGACCAAATAATATGGAATATAGGTTAGAAAGAGTGCAAAGTATTGAAGTCGAATAAACGCTGGAAAACTTCTGGGGCCGATTTCATAAAGAAAGTACAACTGTGATGCAATAAAATTCATCATTAAACTGTGAGAATCGTGAGAAATATCACTCGTCAACTAGAACTTCCTTCATGATGTCGGCCCCTGCATTCGGAGTTAAACATGTAACTGCACACTAAATGTACATGTAGGTATAGTAGATTAGTCCAGCTGAAAACATGATTACATTGAAACATGAATTTAATAACGTGACAGTTACCACGCATGAACGATCATGAAAATTTCACCATAGATGAGTGCTACTCCTCCATTCAAAACAAAGATCAACTCTGTGTCAAACTGTTGAGTCTATTATTCCTAAGCTCATTTGGGAACACCTATCCTGGATGGCATAAAATTCTGATAGCTCTACCACCAACTTTAGGCTGAAACAGTTCTCGAATCCCACATTGTATTGTCAGTCAATATTGGAGATAAATAATAAAATATGAATTAATTCAGCAGTTCTCTCAGGCTCTGCTGCGCGGCGTCCTTGGTGACGGCGGCCCAAGCACCAGGAAGTTCGTCAATTTTGTAATCGTACTGTTCTTTTAATTTCTCTCTAAAAGTCCAGACAAACCACATCCAGAATTTCGAACCAGTGTTTGATGCGTCAGGAGCAATGTCCCACGAGGGAAAGAACTTCTTGTATTCTTTGTATGGATGGTAAGTAAACATATGCACTCCATTCTTTTCACATTTTACGCAGCCAAATCTCATTCTTTGATCATTAATGCTGAAGCCACACGTGTCCGGTACTGCCTGGTTCGATCCAACTCTGCGCATTCCGGCAGTACACTGGGGTCTGTGCTGGATGCATTTGTGAGAGAACTCTTGGTGTTCAGCGGACGCATTGGAGCACGGCTCATTGCAGAACGGGCACTGAGCATCGCAGCCCCACAGGCTGTCAAGCACAGCAGAGTACAGAGTACTTTTGCCAGGCCATTGCACTGAGCTTTCATCCAGTGTGCTCAGCCACTCCGTCAGTTGACGAGAGTTGACGCGCAGGCCTTCTTTCAGGCACTCTGAGAAGTCGGAGAAGTCGCCAATCGGCTGCGTGAATATCTCGGCAAAGTCTTCGGCTTTCACGGCCAGCTCTCGGGACATGCGCTGGCAGAAGTCTTCGCTCCACTCCTTCATGCAATCGTCTCCAGACCTCCCCGCCATTGCTTTGCATGCTTGATCGCATGAATCGTGAGCTGTTTTAAAGATTGATGCGGCGACATCAGCTTCCACGATCTCTGAGAAGGCCGTCCTCTGCGCTTCGTTTCGAGTGAACAGAAAGCGATCGATGAAGGCAGTGAGCCATTCAAGGGCGGCCACTTTGGAGTTTTCTATGTAAGATATGATCGATCGGAAATTATCCTTGTCGGCCCACTCTGTCAGCATCATGACTATAAGGTAATATTTATGCTTTCCTATCTGGTTACGCACATGAGCTTTCAGCTTGTCAGCCATTCTCTCCAAGACGGCCGCCTTGATAAGGCCAGCCAAATGATCCCGGACGAAATCGGCCGAAATCTTTTCACCAGCCTTGCTGGCTACCATATTTTTGAAGAGATTCCAGATCTTCTCCTTCAGAGTCTGAAGCCGCGCCGCAATACTAAGCTTTGCTCGATAAGCTTCGTTGATCTTTTCAAACGTGGGAATGGCAAGTTTGCAGATTCCGATAGACACTTTGATCTCAAAGGCCGCTGTAAGGCCGATGCCGTCGTTAGCCAGATTGCTTCGCTCATCTCGCAAAACTCTTATGACCTCAGCCAAAATCTTCCGGGCGTCAGCAATGTAGAACCCAGAGTCCTTCTTGGCAGTGTCACGGAGCAGCAGTTGGGCAGATTTAAACGCTTTACCGCCTGCTGTGAAAGCCTTGCTTCGAGCTGTTGGGGCGGCTTCGTTAGTGTAGCTAATTTCTTCGATGCAGTCGGATAGAAACAGCTCAAAATCGTCTTCAGACATTGTCTGGCTAAGTGGAGTCTGCTGAAGCTGAGCTTTTAATATGGAGACATCCTTGTGGAACAAGTCTTGTAGCAATCTCTCAATCTGCTCATCAATCGGAGCAGCGTCATGCGGCTGCTCAGTGGGTAGCTCGCTTATTATTGTCTCCCACAGAATATCGAAGCATTGTTTTAACTCCTCTTCTGAGATTTTGGAACCGGTCATTTTTTGGGCCAAATCTTTCGCTTTTTGGAGGGCAGTGCTCTCCCATTGTTTGTGCTTTGCTGCCTGGTTGATCTCTAGCCGCTGGATTTTCAATTCATCTTTAATTCGATCATGAAGCTCTTCCTGCTTCAAGTTGCACGCCCGGTCCAAAGCCAAGAGGCTTCCCGACTTCCATTGAACGCTGTGCTCTTTGTAAGAGTCTTCTTCGAAGTATTGCTCCAATTGTTCTTTTGTTCTGGAAAGAATGCTGCTCATTGACTCACTCATCTCTTGCTGAAGACTCTGTTTTACGGCAAAGAGGCTCTCCTCACTGGAGGCATTCCTGAGTTGTACGAACGCCGTCTTGTGCAGCCAGTCGTTTCCGAAATCATCGATCTGGTCTTTGCAATCAATAAGAGCCAGCTCCATTTGAATGTAAGCCTTCATTTCGATGCTGTTCCTAAAGCTGAAGACAAAGTCTTCTGACATAATAGCCTTCCACATATCACCGATTCGAATAGTGAAATCATTAAAACTGACATACGTTTTCTGCTTCAATGCCATTTGAAACATGATGTGGTCTCGAATCACCTGCACCTTCTCTGCATAGCCCGGATTCACTGAGGCCATGGGCGGATCCCCGAACCAGAGGTCAGGCAAGAAGAAAATGTCCATTTTGCTGTCGAATGAAATAATCTGGTTGAAAGTTTTCACATCCGCGAGGCCTTCACCTTCCGCGGCCTCTCTAGTAAAGTCGTCCAAGCTCTTCTTCATCACCGCAGTGGCTTCTTCCATCTTCTCCTTGGCAGAAATAGCAGAGACGTTCTGGTGAATGAAGATGCAGCTTCGCTGAATTTCCAGCTTCTTGTTCACTTGGCGCATGCGCAGAAACGCATTCACTGCGATGGGCAATATCTCCTTCATGTCGGAAGAGTTCTCACCTTTAATGTTTATTATGGAAACATCGCCCAAGCCAATGACGAGAGTTGCAAGCTCATTGTCGTGACGAGGACTCGAAATGCCCAGCTCTGGAGCTTTCAGACCCTCGGTGTCGAGAATAGCGACATAGTCAAAAGGTAGACGTGCTTCGGGAGACACTTTCACTAGCTGGAGGTAGGCACCCCTCGTACATCGGCCGGCACTCACGGGAAACCGCAGGCCAAACATGGTGTTTAGAAGAGTGGACTTGCCCGAGCTCTGCACTCCTAGCACGGAAATGATGAAGAGTTTCTTCTCGCCAACAAGCTTGTGACAAGCCCGAAGCACTGCGGATATCCAAAAAATTGGGATGTTGCTGGAATCGCCATCCAAAATCTCCAGTGGCATTCCGTGAAGTAGCAGCTTTGCAAACGTGTCTGGCAAATTCAATACTTCGTCCCTTAGGCGAGGTGTAAACACGGTTGAATTTTCCTGGCTTGCCTCGTAGATCTGGCCGGCTTCTCTAAATAGACTGTTCAAGTCAAGCGATGCATTCACCAGCTCCTTCTCAGCTTCTTGTAATTTCTGCCGTAGCGCTTCAATCTCAGTCTCACTCTGGCATGCGTCATGCTTTTCTTTGGCTTCCAGAAATGCTCTCTGGAGCGGCGGAACAACTTCAAGGCAACATTCATAGAATCGTTGCTTGATTCCTTCTAGCAGTACGATGGCCCCTACCATTTCCTCACTCTGGCTCGCAGCAGCATTTAGACTCGAGAATAAATCCCTGATGATGGGGGAAAACTGCATGCACAGTTCGACTTGTTTGTTTCTGATTTCAAGCATTCGCTCTTGCATCTTTGCGAGATTTTCCTTTTGAGCTTTTGCAGAAAATGTCTCTTTGTACAGTTTGCTGTATTCTTGCCACAGTTGCATGTGCAACGGCAGAAACTCGTTCTTAAATTTCGTCTTGCTTTCATAGGAGCGAAAGTTTTGCGTCACAAGTGATGCCAGTTGAGCTGGGCTTTGTCCGCCATCTCCTGAGTCCATTGGGAAAAGACCAGTGGATTTTAATTGCTCGGAAATGATCTTTGAGGGGCCCATTTTTTGCCGTAAAACGTTCGTAACTTCGGCCTGAATCTCCCGACAGCTCTTGATTGTCTTGGCTTTGAATGCCAGAACAACCGTCGCTCTATTCCAAATGCCGCTTATGCTTTTACGGAGACAGTTTTTAAAGTCAGAGTCAGCTTTAGTATTGGAGTCTCTTTTTGTTAGAACCAGAACCATATTGTTTGCCTCAGCAGCCAACTCCTGGAGTCGAGAAGCGTTCTGCAACGCGTCTTCTACAGCAACCATGCAAACTAGAGTACTGGAGCACTTGGAAAGCACACCGGATAGCTCCGGATTTTCAGTGACGTCACCTCTCAGATTAAGAGCAACAAAAGGGTCACTTCCGTCTCCGGGTGGAATGTACACAGCTGTTTCAATAAGTCCTCTTGAGTACTTCACTCTCGCCGATCCATTTTTACTCTCTCGATTGAAGAACGTGTCATGCTTTCCATCGCTTAATATATAGTTCAGTATCTTGGACTTCGACACAGAGTGTTCGCCAATGCGCACGAAGGCGACGCAAAATACTTCTCGGTCCGAAAATATAGGCATTTCTATAGCTTTACCCTGCTTATCTTTGTACTCGATGGCAATGGGTCTCAGGTTGCTGTGGTTTGACACCCACCTGTCTGTCTCATCTTTATATATGAATGGAATAGCCAGCTTGCAATAGAACAGCCTATGACAGATCAGCTGCTTCAGGTCCTCGCTGCAGCAGACAAAAACTGTCAGTAAGACATCCAGTGGATTCACGTCTCCAGACTGATCTCCTTCGTCTTCATCTTCGTCCCAACCATCCTCCTGCTGCTGACAATCAATCTTGCTTGTGCAATCCTGCTCTTGGTGCAAAGGAAGTTCATCTCGTACCTTTCCTAGACAACCAATGATTTGCCGGACAAACTGCAAGCCTGGTTTATCCAAGTCAGCTGGCCTAATCGCGATTGCAGTCTCGGCAATAAGTCTTCCTGGAAACCATTTTGACAGGCCCAAATCTGAGACGAGGCCGTTAAACCGCTTTTGTGTCTCGGTTTCTCCAGACATCGACTCGCCCTGTTAAAGTTTTTGTAAACGGGAAAATGGATACTAATAGATCACTGCATTCTACCTTTCCATTTTGTAAAAATAAATTTATCCAGAAGCTTTTAAGTTATTCCTTGATAGATTCTACATGTTGCTCCTGTGGCGGGTTAAAACAATGTAATTTACTGAGTGTTTAGGAGACATTTATGGAATAGCTGCATGCATTACATCTGCGGCACCAGACACGATTGCTTAGAGCACTAGCCAGGCGCCAAATGGATCGCTGAGGGGCCCTACAAATTTGGGGACTTTGTGTGCTTTCTCTCTCGCGCCCTTATCTGCCACAGCCCGGTTTTCAACAGGGCCAGGCTCACTACTCACCTCGGGCCCAACCCCGTTCTCTCCGACGTTAGTAGGCCCGAGAGCATACCCGTGCTCGACGGGTACCCCAAGGGACACAGGGCGAGCTGATTTATCCCCCACCGCTGGTGAGGAGGGGCCGCGCTGCAGGCGAGACCGACGGGTCCTCCTGAGCGACATCACTTCGCTGGAAGTTATTGGTAGCCAGGGGCCGGCAGTCTCCGTCGCGTCCTCGCTGTACCGACGGACGACGCCCCCTGCAGCTAAAGTCAAGTAAGTCAAGCCCCGCGCCCACCATAGAATCTGTGGCGACTGCTCCTGTCTGAAAACTGTTGTGTCTGCTAGCCTCTATGCCAAATGACCTTCCAGTGTTTAGACTCTCAGCTTCTCGAAAAAGAGACCAGATGCACTTTCAAATTTTTACGGCTCTAGCGGTTTAGTAAATTCACAGCTTTCTTCTTAAGTTTGGGCATTCTGAACTCCTATTTCGGAACAAAGCCAGTATATACAAGTGTTATGTCTTCTGCTCCGACCTGGAGCTGCTACATTTAAGTAAGAAGGCAATGGTTCGCTTAAGCGGTTCGAGCTATCGTATTCCTCCGGTAGATTATCTCCTCTTGGGATGCATGTAGTTAATAATTTATTATAAAATAATAGGCTGTGCCCTAGACAACAAAACATTGGGCTGGGGCATACTCTACTGGTATGTCTTCTCTGTTAATATACAACAACAAGCGAAATCAATGGAAGGTTCAAAATTAAGTTTATTATCTTGAAGTTTAAAAAATACTAGAAATCGACACACAAATGCATGGCAGATGCTTGCAATAAAGCTGGAATTAATTGCTGTAAAACTTACAAATATGATGGCTACTTACGAAAATTTGATGTTACTTCCTCGATAGCAAATGTATGAAGATTAAAAGTCTCTCAGGTGAAAGCAATGGCAATAGAAACTGTGTAGGTTAGCCAAGTCTATCCACTAAAATCATGCTCTTTTTATAGTGTGAAAAGGGAACTTCTATTTTCGGTTTTCAACGAAAACACTTCAGTTTGTTTTCTTTCGCTATATTATTTAACTGTTTACATAAGAGCCAAAAACAGGTGGATAGACTCATGTGAAGTTTGTTTTCGTCATGTCAGATTTGAACTTTAACCGTCGTGTACATAAAAAATGGAACTTCGACTTTCGGTGTACATTCACTGCATCAAAAACAAACTTTCGTGTGTAGATTTCTGCGGACTAAATAAAATCTAGACCTCCATCTTCATTGCACAGCCTTCTTTATTTTTAGAGCATGAAAATAGAAGTCTCTTGCTTTGAACTCTTAGGACTTTTTTTGGTAAACAGCTTCGTTTCAAACAATTAGACAATAACAGACGGCTCCCCGCCAAAAAACGTGCAAACCGTTAAGCGTGTCCATGAACTGATACAAAAATAGGCGTAGCCCTTAGGACGTTGCTATAAATTATTTTTTTACTAAAGCTCTCTGGATTGAACTGAATGGATTTAAAAATAAAGTAGTTCTATTCAAACAGTATTTCTGCTAATAGCCTACGGTCAACTCACTAGAGCCATCGGAATTTACACGTCGATGGTCCATTTAAAATCCGCTAGCTAACTTGTTTAGATTTGGTCTCCATGGAATTCTGCAGTATAGTCCATGTTAAAATTTTACATTTTATCCATCACGTAAGCTAACAATCAATATCCTACCTTCATACGGTACCCTCCCTGTTAAGCATCTATTCCAGCTTATTATTGAAGGCTAAAATAAATCTCAAATAAGAAAGCACGAATTCAATTCTTATAACGACAACGTAATACGTAATACGTAAATGTACATGTACATCAAAAAAGGAAACATGCGTAATTCGAACGAAAACTTTTCTGCCGCGAGTTCAACTGACATTCGCCATAGGTGCGAGTAAAATAGCAGTTTCTTTACCTCGGGGCTACGAGGTAATGTACACAGCTTAGTCTAACTCTCACTGTAACTGAGTTAATAATAATCAAAAGAGGATGTGAACTTAAGCGCGATTTGGAAGCCGTGAGTCAGGCAACCAAACCGCTGCGAAATTCTCACTATTCAGACCCAAAATAGACAAGAAAAGCGTAATTGATCTTTCTTCCACTCCGGCCGCTTCCGCATGGGATAAATGGGGAAAAATGGGGATTTCATGTGAACTTAAGGCTCTGAAATGGAAGCGGTGGCCGATTGAGCCGGTTTCTCTATCGGATCTCTCTACTGGACCGACAATGAGACAAGAATCGTTAAAAACCGCATCCGATTTTTAACGAGATCCGAGATCCGAAATTCGTCATAATAAATACACTTAGTTACAAATTCTATCATAAATGAAACACAAAGCGCAAAAATTTCAGGCGACAAAACAAAATCTATATAAGCACAGTGCGATGATTATCGCCCGTTGTTAACAAATCGATAGATTATTTAGTAATAGTATTCTAGAAACAATTGATTCAAAGCATTCACTTGAGATTGCAACTATGCAATTAGAAGTATAGTTCAGAGAAAACTGCAGCACTATATTCATACATAACTGTCATATTTTACAAATCGAGCAATATCACTCAATCTGATCATTTCAACAGATTCGTGAGAAATGCTTGTATAATTTTACAGCAAATCGCCTCCTACAAGCGCGTAGATGTACATTGTGATCTACAGGATGACAGTCTGCAGTAGTCTGTCCTGAATCCGCCGACACCAGATGTGACAGTCCCGTTCTCCAGGCTGACAGCGCAGTCGAAGGTGCTCCTGCGATCGGCCATCGGGACCAATGTACTTGATGCTCAGGTCTGTGGGGGTGCATATGGGGAATAGGATATATCAATACACGTCTTTGCTTCGCTGCCGATTTAACCGCGGTTATAAGTCCAGGTCCAAAAAACCAAGAGATTAGTTATTATCTCTATTCATTTGAACTCACTAAAAGAGATAACTCATTAAATCTCTATTCATTCAAGAGATTATCAAGTCCTTATAATGGGGCCAGAGGTGGCCAAGCCCCTATGACCGAGATGACCAGACCAAAGCCCCTATGACCGAGATGACCAAAGTCGCTGATTACCGAGATGACCAAAGCCCCTATGACCGAGATGACCAAAGCCCCTATGACCGAGATGACCAAAGTCGCTAATGACCGAGATGGCCAAAGCCCCTATGACCGAGTTGGCCAAGCCCCTATGACCGAGTTGGCCAAGCCCCTATGACCGAGTTGGCCAAGCCCCTATGACCGAGTTGGCCAAGCCCCTATGACCGAGATGACCAAAGCCCCTATGACCGAGATGACCAAAGCCCCTATGACCGAGATTACCAAAGCCCCTATGAACGAGATGACCAAAGCCCCTATGACCGAGTTGGCCAAGCCCCTATGACCGAGTTGGCCAAGCCCCTATGACCGAGTTGGCCAAGCCCCTATGACCGAGATGACCAAAGCCCCTATGACCGAGATGACCAAAGCCCCTATGACCGAGATTACCAAAGCCCCTATGAACGAGATGACCAAAGCCCCTATGACCGAGTTGGCCAAGCCCCTATGACCGAGATGACCAAAGCTCCTATGACCGAGGTGACCAAACCTATGACCATGGTGCCACTTAATAAAACAAGCAAGAAAGTGAATATCATGTACAAAATCTACCCGTAGTTATACATGTATGACAATGTACATGACTGCACACTCCGGACAGGAGGCTAATGTCGCATGTCACCAGTCTAATCCATCTCAACAATTGATTAGCTAATTGGATGGGTTAAGCTTGAGTTGAGCTTGAGCTATGCAAAGCTATTCTGCAGTTAGCAAGCTCAACTTGAAGACTAAGCCAGCTATTATTAGCTAGTCTTGAGCAAACTAGCAAAAACTATATTTACAGAGTGGTGTCGAGGTGGAGCAGGTGAAATTTCCTTACTTTTTAACACAAAAGAGCTAGCTGAGTAGCTGGTAGCCTGGGTTTGGCTTTGGCTTTTCTGAATCTTATAAGGGCAGTAAGGCAAGAATATGGGAAAGAACTGGTCGGCGTCAAAAGGTGTTATGGAAATTGAGCGTTTTATAAAAACAGCCAGGTCGGTAGGTTTAGTCTTCACAGTGAATCTTCATCTTTGAAAATTGCATGCTCTTTGGACCTTGCGTTACAATCGAATTATAAATTAGATTCAGATCGTCCTCAGGGAGCAAGGGGTACTAGCTCAAATGGTAGAGCGCTCGCTTAGCATGCGAGAGGTACAGGGATCGATGCCCTGGTACTCCAGACCTAATATTTTTCGTCTTACACGTATATATTATATATATTTTTTTATTGCTTTATGTAATATTCATTAGCTTACTCAATTGAAAAAAAAAATTTTCTGTTAACCATATTTTTGGTATATATTTTTGTTGGCGATATGTATCGATAACAGTTAAAACTGCTTGTTAAAATGTACCTACTAACAGTAATATTATAGTATATCGCATTTTAATTTCAACCGGTTTGTCTTACCAGAATTTCCTTTCATTACGAAACACTGCGTTATCTGGTGTATGTGAATCGGCGCTCGAAGCAGCTCGTAGATGAGGGCATTCTGATCCCGCTCGGCCTGAGAGCCAGCCTTCGCCAATAGAAGCAAGTCCGGGAATAAAAATACTCGAATATGCGCAGAGATTGCACCGGTCTTTGCGTCAGCAAGATTCAGCGAGCCAAAGTGCATTAGCATCTCGCTGGGCCGCACAATCAGCTGATCTTTGAAGCCGAATTGCATTTGATAGCCAGCGGGCAGCGGCGCACCGCTGGAGATTGAGCCGCCTTTGTTACTTGACTGATAAATGGATAAAAAAGTTGTATAGCAAGGGTTGTATAACTTATAATATGCACAATTATTTACATTTCCTTCTGCAAACATGGTTTTAAAAATTCTACAAAAAATAAGATAGAAAGCAATTGTACGCCAGCATTGGGTGTTTGGTTGCATTTCGTACATTAGCCGATATGTATCGAAAAACATACTAAAATGAGCTCAATTCTTACATGTTCATTCACATGGATGTTAATTTCAATTTTAATTTTTATTAATAATAAACTGATAAATTCACATATATGCTATTATGTCGACTATTACCTGCGCCTCGATTCTCTTTCAGTTCGATAATGATTGTTTTTGTGACTTCAAAAATCGGAAATTGAATCCGTACGCAGATCAACTACTTTAAGTAGAAAATCTAACA